>VMBQ01000656.1:185009-198653 GCA_007657795.1 Dreissena rostriformis
GGGGGGGGGGGGGGGGGGGGGGGCATATGTGTAAATTAACCAAAATTGATAACTTATTGTTTTCATTCATTACAGCCAACCCTCCGTGCCTGCTATCTACGATCCAGTACGTGAACAGCTTGTATCACGAGAGACTTCATGGGGAGGAGCAGTATTGGTGGATGCAGTTTGTAGCCGCCGTAGAGTTCATCAAAACCATGGACTATCCACGTGACAGTCAGGCCTGAATAAGGACAGAAAGTAGCTAATGGAAAACATCTTATATTAAAAAAATACAAATAAAAACTTAGGTTGTACACAAATTTGTATATTGTGGTTTCATATGAGCCTCACTCTGGGAAAACGGGGTTTAATGCATGTGCGTAAAGTGTGGTTCCAGATGCGTTTTTCTCGGTTCTACTATTTATTTACATTTTAAAAGAGTTAAACTGGAGATTTACGCTTGGATACTGATATCATTACATCAAAAAATAATATTTCACAGTAAATAGTTTTCGATAATTTTCACTGTTATTTTTCACAGTATGAAATAGTGAATTGTTGCTTTTAGGTCACTAATAATTTACCAAAAACACAGAAAATCATTAAATAAATGTTTGTAATGCTGTTTTATGCACAAGCAAGCAGCTTTAGGCATTTTTGATATTGAAGTCAAGAAAAATCTTGTTAACACTAATTTCCAGTAAAACATATTTGGTTATCTAAATTAAATAATTTTCACGTGCAGGGTTCATCTATGAGTTGCTTAATATATAAGCACCTATAATTAGTCAATTATTTTGTTTAAAAGAGTCATATTTTTCAATTGGTTTTTCAGTATCATACATGCAAGGATCATCAGTCTTCTCAGCTATAGAATCATAGACTTGCAGTTTTGATACTAGCTCATCAATAGCTCATTGATAATACTCTGTCAACATTTCACTGTTATTGACCTGCGTCAGGCTAAAATGTGTCTTATGCCATATGCTGCCAGCATAGCCCTTTGCATGCTGGGATATTTGTCGTCTGCTAAAATGTCGTCTGCTCAATTTCTAAAATTAGCATTTGCTTTGATTTTTTTTCCAAAGAATAGTATCAGAATAGCAAACAGTTTGGATCCTGATGAGACGCCACGTTCTGTGGCGTCTCATCTGGATCCAAACTGTTTGCAAAGGCCTTCAAAATCCGGTTCCAGGGCTCAAAGGGATAGATCCAGACCAGACTGACCATTGTCGCAGTCTGCTCAGGAGACACCAAGTCTGCTAGTGAGTTCACAAAACTTTGCATGACTAAATAGCGTACGCTAAGGCTCCTGACCAGACTGTGTGGATTTTCAGGCTAATCCAGAGCTACGCTGGCTGCAACATTTACCTTGTTAACACTCTTAAGGCCACATTAATGTTTACAATCTTCGTGAAACTTGGTCAGAACATGTTTCCCAATGATATCTTGGACGAGTTCGTAAATGGTTCTGGTTGGTTGAAGAACATGGCCGCCAGGGGGCGGGGCATTTTCCTTATATGGCTTTAGTAAAACCTTGTTTACACTCTAGAAGTCATATTTGTTGTCAGATCTTCATGAAACTTGGTCAGAACATGTGTCCCAATAATATATTGGACGAGTTAAAAAATGGTTCCGGTTGGATGAAAAACATGGTTGCCAGGGGGCAGGGCAGTTTTATGGCTATAGTAAAACCTTGTTAACACTCTACAAGTCACATTTATTGTCCAATCTTCATGAAACTTAATCAGAACATCTGTTCTAATGATATCTTGGATGAGTTTGAAAATGGTTGAAAAACATGGCTGCCAGGGGGCGAGGCAGTTTTCCTTATACGGCTATAGTAAAACCTTGTTAACATTCTAGTTTAGTTTCAGAATAGACTAGTTCCTTTGGCTCTCAGGTGAGCGCCTTAGGGCCTATGGCCCTCTTGTTTTATTTATGACTTGCTTGAAACTGTTATTTTGTTATCTGTAATTTTAGAAGAAAAAAAAACATATTTTAAAACTGCTGATTTGAGCTTGATGGACGGCTACAAAAACTGTGAAAAAAAACAACAACACTTTAGTACATATTTTCTGATGGATAGAAAAATTATTGATAATACAAGTAAATTTTGATTAATTTACATGTATTTTTAGCCATATGGTAAGCGTCATGACACCTTAAACAAATTATGTTAATGATCAGTTCCGTTTGTTACTTGTATGCTTGTAATGCTTGATATGTGTTTTAAGAATTTGTCTACGCCAAAACTTGTTTTGTGGGTACCATTGAGCTGTTTCCAGTATCCATAAAGCTTTAAGGTAATGACTTAAGTTATGAAATAATTGCCATAAAAAATTACATTAAAAAGTTTAAACATTTTATTATTTAAAGGACATGTTCTCATAGTGACAAAAGTGTCAAACAATTCCTATTTTACAATGTAACATAAGTATATTCTAAAATGTTTGCACTTAGAATTATCTTAAACTAAAGTTGGGCCTAAGACCCTTTATGGCTGGTGCCCCTGGCATTGGGAAATACAAAGTTCAGCGTTGCATCAGGAATCCTTTAGAAGCTTCTGTGATATGTCATGCATATAGACCATTATATTTGGGCCTCGCTCTGGGAAAACAGGCCTTACTGCATGTGTGTTAAGTGTCATCCCACATGAGCCTGTGCAGTCCATACAGGTTTAGCAGCGACGACACTTTCCGCTTTTATGGTATTCGTTAAAAGGAAGTTACTTTGTAGCGAAAATCCTGTTAAGGCAGCAAGTTTTGTCCCTGATAAGCTTGTACAGACTGAACAAGCCAATCTTTGGCGTCACTTTACGCACATGCAAAGCCCCATTTTTCGGAGAAAGAGACTCATATTTATTTTATTTTATATATCTTCATAGAAATAACTTATATTTCCTAGGTTGAGTGTAAAATTGATGTATCTGGGAACGACATTTTAGCGAGATACATCAGTTTCGCGAACAGTCCTTGATTTGTGGTTTTCATGTGCAAAAGTATTACTACTGTACCGTTCTTGTACAGTTCTTTAACTTCAAATAATGTAAACTGTATTACATGAATTATGGGTCATTTAAATATTTATACTTTAAAAAATGTCCATGCAACATTTATTATAAATTATGATTTAGATCATTTGGAATTAAAAGGTCAATTCAAACAGTTTAGCGGCGAGTGTTTTTCTTTATTGTTTGTCTCATAAACAACGCAAAATTGTAAAAGTGCTATAAGTGCTACAAGGCATTATTGTTATTCTAGTCGGAAATATATGATAATTTATCACAATATGTATCCTGTTAATATCTTTACAGACTTTTACACCGACCTTATTATGATGGCATAAATAACACACTAAGTGGTCATATATTCCAAAAATATGTGTTTCAAATTTAAGTCATCATGTATTGAATCAGTGATATTTTTACAAATGTTCTCATCCGAGTCCTGGGACTCGATAACTTGTAAATCTATGAGTCCCCAAATTGAAAGAATGAGTCCAAATATTAAACTATATTATTTTTAGAAATTTCAATGCATTTTTGGGACTCGCCTAATCCGAAACTTTGCATCTCCAGAGGTTTTTGTTAAGTCCAGGATGCGGGACTCGCAGGTAAAAAAAATTACTGATTGAAATCATTAATTACCAACTTAAGAATGCACAGATCATCATGTATTTGTATTTAACTTGAATTCAATAAAAAATTCCGGTAATGTATCAATTAAAAATCCAATGTGTCTTAACACAATTTTCATACCGGTATATAGAATGACAGTATTTGTTCAGATTTATGCAAATGTTTTGGGCTTTATTTTCCTTACATTTCATCTTTAATAAATCCATTTCTTTGTTTTATTTTGATATTATGTGTATACATATTGATGTTTGTTTTGTTTTATTGAACATATTAGTTTTAGATTTATTTAAACACCTGTAGAGTCCAGCTTGGCACATAATGGTTTGACTAATTGTGTTGATTTTCTGATGTAAAATAATAGCAAGTGCTTTTTATTTGAAGTGCATATTTTTGCTTAATATTTTGTGTATTTGATTTATTGTAAAGTTTTAAGAGTGCAATGTAAGTTTTGATACCAGTTAAACATGAATTTGCATTTTCAAACCTTTTTAGGTTATACAAATGACAGAATTACAACTTTTGTATTGAATTTTGTTTTTCATTTATACCAAATCTGTTTGGCCTATGATTTGTGTTGAAATACTCAGAGAGAAATACATGCTGTGTACATCTTTTCGTTCGAACTATTCTATAAATACTTAATCATGTCATTGGAAAACTTTCTTAAATCATTTATGCATTCACTATTGCTTGTTTGTGCTTGTTATTTAAGTTGTTAATAATATTATTACTTGTAAATAAACATCCTAGTAAGAGAAATTATCACCACGTAAACATTGTTTATTTTATATTCTTACCCCATCATGAATTAATGTTTATGTATCATAACCCCAGGCTGTCCAGCTAGCGCAGTGGTGGAACACTCCCTTATCATCTAGGGCAACCTGAGTTTGATATGTGCGCATGTAAGCTTGTTGAGTTGTCACCATACTGGACGGGTTGGGTTTCCTCAGGATATGCCGGCTTCCCTCCTCAGCACCAGACCACTCCCAAATTAGATGCCTTATATTTAAAACTCAAATAGCTGTAAATTCCAGCTATATTCAAAATTCGGCCCAATGTTTGTGTGTCTAGTAAGTCAATTAGGTAAGAGTGCTGGGACACACTATTGGTCCTCAGATAGTTGCAATAAGTCAACTCTCAGCTTTATTACCAAGAGCCGCCACAGCAAAAAATGATCAAAAGGCTCAGTTAGGCCGTTTATATTGGACTAGGTCCTCACATAATGCAGCCCCAGGCACAGAAGGGCCTCATAAACTTGGAAACACACAAACACGTAACAGAACCTCAATACATGTAGTTGTTAATTGGTTGGTAAACAATTCATCAAAATTATTTCTTGATTCTAACACTCTTGTGGTTGAACTCCTACAAATCAGAAACTCCACACCTCTAAGTTTGTTGGACAATTTGTTAATTCTCGTCTTTGTACAGGTTAAGAGTTACTGCACAGTACTGTATTTAGTATGGATATTAATAATAAGTAACCCAAGAAACAGACTTCTTCTTAATAATATATTACAACTTAAATGGCCTTTTCGAAAATTTTTTTCTTTGCATGGACAACATTTTCTGTATCTAACATAGCAAAACAAAAATGAAACAATAATAATAAGATTTTGTTACTAAAGATACGGAAAGTGTTTTCCTTAAGAAAAACCCACTGAAATAGTCTTTTGAGTATAAACAAAACTAGAGCTTTGTCACAGACGTGAGGAATACCCCCACATGCCGCATTGACACAGAATATTTTGCATGTTGTCTTCACAAAAAACACCATGCTGAATGTTAAAAAACGCACTAAGTGACCCCGTGACCTATGTTTTTGACCCGGCATGACCCATTTTCGAACTTGACTTAGACATCATCTAGATACAACTTCTGACCAATTGGTGAAGATTAGGTGAAAACTACTTGAATTAGAGAGCGGACAACATGCTGAATGTTTAAAACGCACTAAGTGACCCCATGACCTAGTTTTTGACCCGGCATGACCCATATTAAAATATGACCTAGACATCATCTAGATACAGTTTCTAACCAAGTTTGGTGAAGATCGGATGAAAATAACTTGAGTTAAAGAGCGGACAACCAATACGGACCCACAGACAAGCTCACTCCTATATACCCCCTAAACTTCGTTTGAGGGGGTATAATAACAGGAAAAAGATTGCATGGTTTTCAGCAAAATGTAACTGTCATAAGATATTTTTATTTCTTTATTATACATATCTAATGCACAATTTGTATACAAATACAAGAATGCAACATAAAATATAATACAATACAATTATGAAAAATCATTAATAAAATAAATGCAATTTAATTGCTACTAAAGCACTATATATATGCTAAGATTTACTCCGTTATATCATCATGCCCTTCAATAAATAACAAAAAAATATAGTACAGATACAAATAACAATTCAAACTTGTTTGAAAACAACAACACATGTTCATCAACCAGTATTCTTAAAGCTCACAAGCAAATTGTAAATTAAGTTGTATGATTTTAAAAAGTAGTTCTACAAAACAAGGCTTGTCACCATAGGATGACATATGCCCCCTTTTTCCACATTTTTCTAAACCTAAATGCAAAGTATTTTTCCACATTTTTCGAAACCTAAACGCAAAGTGTGACAGAATTTCAGACGGACAGACAGACAGATGGACAGTGCGATCACTATATGCCCATCTTCCAGGGCATAAAAAAGTTAATAAAAGTCAATGAAATTTTCAGCGAAATTGTATGAATTTTCATATCATGAGTTCCACATAAAATTTAATTATTGGTTCCCAAAATTCAAAAGATTAACAACTATTGAATACAATGTAGTTCAAAAATACACTAAAAAAGAACACCCACTATGAACAGTCACAAACGTTTATGATAAATTCCTAAAATTCCTGTTAAGTCTAGGGCTGTTTCATGTTGAGTTTGTTTTACAACAAAATGATATAGACAAGTACATTTGAAAGAAAAAAAATAATCTGAAGTTTTCTCTCAAGTACATGGTAAGTAAAGATTTCACTAAACTGCTTTCTGTGTACTTTCTGGTACCCAGAAATGTTATATCGTAGCTTTTTGAACTTGCTTGAGAATCTTTGAAGAACACATATTTTATTCAGCAACAAGAGATGTGTTTGTCAGAAACACAATGCCCCCTACTGCCCCGCTTTGCTTCATTTTTATTTTTTTGTTTACCTTTGACCTTGAAGGATGACCTTGACCTTTCACCACTCAAAATGTGCAGCTCCATGAGATACACATGCATGCCAAATATGAAGTTGCTATGATCAAGATTGCAAAAGTTATGACCGATTTTCAAAACCTTAACGCAAGTGTGACGGAATTTCAGATAGACAGACGGACGGACAGTGTGATCACTATATGCCACCCTACCGGGGGCATAAAAAAGTGTTGTTTAGGTACAAATTATGCATCTCCTACCTTGATGCTCACTGTGAAAATTTGCATTTACCAAAACTAAGAAATCATTCAAAGCAGCCTAGCAAAATGAGGTAAAATGAGCTGCATACATTAAAGGGACTTGTTCACAGATTTTAACATGTTTTGAAGTTACTCATTAAATGCTTTAAATTGATCAATGTAAACTTCCGAACTAAAACGCTCCAGTATAAAACAAAAAAAGAAGAACAAAGTAGTCCACACCACTGACCCTAGGGAGTAAAAGTCTCAAACTTAAACCACTTGGCCATTCATGCTGATATAGTCAGTAACGTATTTTATACGTTAAATAAGCAATCCTCGTAATGTCACAAAATATAACGATAACAACAGAACTCTCCAAATTATTCAATCGTTTCGCGTTTGTAACGCTTTATAACTTTTAGGTTTAAAAATCGTCAAAAGATGCATAATTATAATGGATATTATAGAGCATGGTAAATGTTCAGTATTACTGTTTCCTCGCAAATATCATAACTACAACGAAAATTTGCAGATCTGAAACAATTTCTTTCAATTTTGTCAATTTACCTACACGTGAACAAGTCTCTTTACTAAGCTATCTAGGTGCAGTGGCTTCAATTTTGGACTAGTTACATATCTGATGAAGCAAAAGAAAATATCAACAACCTTTAAAAAAATATATAATATCAATATATTGAGTGATTTATTGCTAGATTATTTGCAAAAAAAATGAGTATGTACCATATTTAAATTATCACTGCAATAAATTATGTTATAAATTATCATCAACTTAGACATAAGTTTCTATTGCTTACGCATGCATATACATTACAAAGCAAACTTAAAAATACATGTAGTAGATCAGTGCATAAAATTAAACCTTTTTATACAAGTTTAGATGCGTGACCAGCAGTTATTGTTTCTTAAATGAAAAAACAACAATAATATACATCTTAAGCCCTATTTCAAGAACATGAAATGCTTCAATGTCATGAACAAACGTATGCTTGGTATGCAGTTATATGCATCTATACAGAAAAAAGAACATAAGCACTTAAAGCCTCATACAAACAGCATGCTGTTTACTTGATACGAACTTGTACCTTGGCTCACCCTGCAATTTGCCATTAGCTACAATCATCAATATTTGGCTCTTAAAATAAATATTCATTCCCTACTTATTCTTTACAAAATAAAATAGATTTCCATTCCCTTCTTATTCTTCATGAAAACCCATTAAAATGCTTCAAATCAATTTCAAGGCTGAATTTAAAATTGGGTGAAGGGACATTCGAAACCAGGGTGAGCCTCATTCATAGTTTTTTTTTACCCAATTGAACACAAAATCACAAGAAAATATTTAAAGGTCCAAAAATTAAAACAAAATTTAATCCAAAATCACACGAAAATATTTAAAGGTCCACTGCAAATCAAGGCACTTCATTTCTGGTCTGGTCAGCAGTATATTTTCAGCAATAAACAAGGCATACCTGACCACCCATGGGTCATGTCATGGGACCTCATAAAATGTAAGGTATTAGTTATTGTAAGGCTAGTGTCAGGTAAATCTCAGGTGATGGTAAAGGTCGAAATGGAGGTTAAATTCAGGTAATGGTCAAGGGTCATGTAAAGGTCAAGTAATGGTAAAGGTCAAGAAATGGTCAATGTTAGATGAGGGCCATTTCGGGTTACGGTCAAGTAACGCATGAAGTCATGTTCCTGTAAGGGTCAAGGGATCAGTCAGGTAAGGGTCAAGGTCAGATTAAGGTCAAGGGGTTAGGTAAGGGTCAAGGTCAGGCCTGCAGCTCCTGAGGCTACTAAGGCCCCACCGGGTGTAAAAGCACATTGCTGAGCAACATCCGTCTGCCCCTGAAAATGTATTAAAAAAAAACATCAGCCACATGAATGCTAGATACAGCTTAAACTTTATTGTTCACAAATATATCACAAGCCATACCAATTGACTTAAAATAACATCAACACTTGAGAAAAACTTATTATATTGTCAAATCTTATAAAGGAAATCTTGGAAAAATGAATTGATTCAATCGGAGGTCCTACAGACTTTGCTACTTCAATGAATTCAGACATTTTACCCGTATTTGCCAAAATAATACTACCGTATTTACAGGCTGTGACACCATCACAAGTAAATCCTAAGCTTATGTACAATATTTGGTGGGTCTCTAGTCTATCTGTTTCAACCTTATTTCCGACTCCCCAAAACACCACTACAAAAGCTATGGATAAGCCTATGGCTTATTTGAAAAGCTCTCGAGTCCATTTCCGGGGTAGAACCAGTACTTGGTGTCTTTGGGGGAGATCTAAAGTACGCTGCCACAGTGGGGATCGAACCCGTGACCTCCCAGTCGCTCTGCCAAAAACATATCCAATACTCCACGGCCGCCTTAAAAAACCTGTCAAACAGTTGGTTAATAAACCCCCAGCAGATCTGAACTTCACAAGTACATTACCCTCACTAATACCTCAAGAGTTTTGATGCAGTTGCCTGTGACTACGTCCCATATCCGCACAGTGTCATCATCACTGGCGCTGGCCAGGTAGATCCCATCGGAGGAGAATGCCACGGCCTGGACCCACCCCGTGTGGCCGATCAGCGTGTGTATGAGCCGTCCGGTACGGGGGTTCCAAAGCTTCACTGTACGGTCCCAGCTACCGGACGCCTGAAAAAGGTTTGGGGGAAAACCCAGATGGGAAATAACAGGGCTGAAGAAAAAAAATTAATGAAATGTTCTATTCGGTATTATGACAAAAACTAAGGTTTCCTATATCGAATCGTCATGGATTGCCCAGTTGTACAAATAAAATAGTCTATTGTGTTATGCAATGCAATTACTTCTGTTTACTTAAAGTGTAAAAATATCTAAGCAATATACTATGCTATACAACATAACAGTTTCAAACATATTCAAATGACCTACATACAAAACTGTAAAGCACAAAGTCACAGATGTCAATAAATAACATTGACTTTCCCAGAGGTGCTTAAAACCACTTTAGGAAAAAAAAACACAATATGCCACTTTAAACAACTATTCTAAACAGTTGGCCTTTAAAGATTTTTTTTTTTAAGTTATCCTTAAGGGGCTTTTGTTAAACAAAAATATGCTATGCAATACAAATCTACAATCTATAGCACCATCATACCAACATGCCACACTTTGAGAAATGAACAACTAATACAGCTTTCTCTTAACAACACACACTATGCAGAACTTAAATCTACAATCTTAAGCATCATCATACTAACATGCCCTCCTTTGAAAACGCAACATCGTGATGTAGAATATAAATCTACAATCCAAAGCACCATCTTACCAGCATGCCATATTTAAAAACAAGAGATGTGTTTGTCAGAAACACAATGCCCCCTTCTGCGCCGCTTTGAAGTCATATATTTCACCTTTGACCTTGAAGGATCACCTTAACCTTACACCACTCAAAATGTGCAGCTCCATGAGATACACATGCATGCCAAATATCAAGTTGCTATCTTCAATATTGCAAAAGTTATGACCAATGTAAAAGTTTTCGGACAGATGGACAGACAGAGAGACAGACTGACTGACTGACTGACTGACTGACAGACGGTCGGACAGACGGACAGACAGACAGACGGACAGACGGACAGTTCAAAACCTTTGGGGGCATAAAAAGAACAACTGTTAAAGCTTTCTTAAAGCAAAACCCACTATGCGGAACTTAAATCTACAATCTAAAGCATCATGTAGAACACGGTGGCATAGTAGATATGGTGTCCGCCTAGCAACCAGGTGATCATGAGTTCGATCCCTACAATGGGAGCGTTCTTTAGATCTCCCCCAAGGACACCAAGAACTGATTGTACCCAGGAAACAGACGCGAAAGCGTTTCAATAAGCCTTCGGCTTTTGATGCAATCTAGCTAAAGTTAAAAAGTTTAATATAAAGCATCACAGATTCAAATTAAACTAATCTACAAACTAAGGCATCATCATACCAACATGCCCTCCTTTGAGAAGGCAACAGCGTGCACATTACCACGGTGACCCTTCAGAACCACGACCTTGTCCCGACCGTCTGGACTCGAAAGTGTCCACAGTCGCACATTAAAGTCCCAGGAACCCGTCGCCTACAATATTGGGAGATTAAAACGGGGCCCCTTTTCACCAACCAATTCTAAGACTTAAGTCTAAAATTAAAGAATATTCTTAAAACTGTAATGTACTAAAACTACTTGAAAGTCAAGTCTAGCATGGCAGTTAACACCTATAATACTGTGAGGTATTTTTATTGAGTCTCAAACTTTTTAATTCTTAAGACTTAGAATTGGTTGGTTAATACGGGCCCTCGCCTTGCAATAAAGCAGTATTAACAAATTGTGAGTAAATGGGAAATACAAGTGTTAATTGTCCAAATCTCACAGTTACCAATGTTCTTTGTCTGAAACGTATATGTTCCAATAAGTTTGCTTGTAACTTGGAAGTGTTATTTCCACTGGTTAAGTATATATGAATAACTAACTTCTGATGAAAGAACAGTCAAATGGCCATCAATAAAAAGCCTGAAATTCTTTTGGAGGTTATTTTTCATTTGGTACAATTTAAATATCTATTTGAAGTTACCTTACAGTTCAGAAATCTGTTGCAATAAAGAAACAATGAGCTAAAAAAAAACTAAAAATTATATATCTATTGCAAGTTTCCATCAAGTTTTGACCATTGCTGCAATTTAAAATAAATAAGTTACGCAATTATTAGCATACAAAATTACAATTGACTAAAACAGAATTTGTATGGTTTTGTTTCCATAGTTACCAATGAGTTTCCACTTGCAGAAAAGGCAATAGACTGCACAAGGTTTTCATGGCCCTCGAATATCTTCAGTAAGTAGCCATTCTGAAAACCAATCAGATGATCAACATCTTAACAATGATTAAATCTCTCTCCGGTTTACAGACAGTCCGGTCAGCACAGTGGTTGGTACATACGCTTCTCTTCTAGGAAACCCAGGTTCAATCCCTGTTCCTAGCAGCATGTGAGTTTGGTTGGTGGTCACCATATCAGACAGGTGGGGTTTCCTTCCGGTACTCTGGCTTTGCTTCACAGCACAAAACCACACCAAAATTGAAATCTTTAAGTAATATTCAATCTTTTTTGATAAGGCCAGTATTAAGTAAACACTTCCCATGTTGCAAAGTGGTGGGATGCTTGCGCAATATATAAGTGATATAGGCACCTTTTTATATGGTACTTCATATAAGTAAAGGTTAATTTATTGCAGTTGTGGGTAATTGCAATTGATGATCACAAAATATTAACTGGAACTGTTGTTTTGAACATGTGTTTATTGCCAAATCTGCTTATTGTGGTCCACTGTTGATTGACACTTCAAAGTCAGATTCTATATCCAACAGTGATGTGCCTTTTTTGCATAACAAGTGTTCATTGCTTAACTGACAGGATGATTATGGGGAACACTTCCTTTGATGACGCACCCCTTTTGACTGTAACGCGTCACAAAAACAGAGTACCACGCTACACAACACATTTATTGAACAAAAAAGTAATAAATTGGAAATCAACAAATTTAAGTGCCCATAAAATTGACATAACTTGAAAAACTACACAATTTTATGCAGACAAATTCAACCCTTTTCCGCTCAAAAGCAAAGTGAAAATGGCTATATGCAACCAGCATACAACGAGAACAGCCTACGAGTAACTCGCTGTTTGTTCAGGCTTAATGCTGTTTGCTGCTCACCAGTACCTAAGGGTTCGAAATGAAGCCTTCAAAACTTGAATGTAAAAAGAAAGGTCTTAAATTGAATTTGATTTTCTAAGGGACTTCAAAGTGTGTATCTGAGCATTAAATGGTTAATGTTTTAATGGTTGTAAATCTGTACCTGAACGTCCCACAGTATGGCCGTCCTATCCCAGGAGCCCGAGCAAACTCGAGTGGAGTCCGGAGAATACACAACAGTCTCGACACTCTTTGTATGTCCTGAGAATAGGAATAAATAAAAACATTGTTAACCATCAGAAAAGAAGTCCCTAATAAATGTGATCCAAACAACCAAGATTTACATGAAATTTTCATGAATATCAAGGGAAAATTATCGGTGATCCTCAAACAATTTTTTAACCCAATGTGAAATTCAAGTAAATCGAAAATGATGTGAACATTTTAGTGACCTTTATAGAAGACCCTCATAAATCTCAGCATAACAAAAGAAATTTACATTAAATTTTTTATGAACATTTCAACCCAAAGTGATATCCAAGACAAGTGAAAATGATGTGAGCATTCTAAACGACCCTCAAATTCAAAACAAATTGTATTGACCCTAGTCAAATCATTTCTTCTGTCTTAAATCTGCCAATTAGGTTATTACATTCAGCCGATTACTGTAAAAACTGTAAAATCATTTATAATATTATACCTCACATAAATTTGTTTCTTCTTTGTGTATATAAACTACACAGGTCCGTTATTTTGAATAGTGCCCAGTAAAGATGCGCGCGCATCTAGTCAGCGGGCGCTATACAAAAAAGCGCCCGCTGACTAGATGCCCGCGCATCTAATAGTGC
>VMBQ01000656.1:200932-239815 GCA_007657795.1 Dreissena rostriformis
ACGAATGTATGTATTGCTCCTTTAAGAACAACAATTAAGTTTAAGAATGTGACATGTTTGACAATTAAGTACTTGATGATGTTTTTGCATTATTTAGTATTTATTAAGAATTGTACTTCGAGTTAAAGCATTAAATAAAACTGATGCAAAGTTGTGTAAATTCACAAATTGCATTGCTTTTCTGTTGCATTTATCTAACATAATGACGCATTTTGATTCAATTGTGCACTTCTCACCATTCATCCATCTATGTGTAGTTAAATTTTATTTTCTGTTTCTTTCTTTATTTTTTTTTATTTTTTTTTTAAACTTATTTACCAATTTTTCTTTCTCGAGCAATGTTATGCATGACAATCTATACATATGTATTGTATCATAATCGCCATGAAGCGGTCAATAAAAAATATAGGATCTAAAACAGATAAAAAGGGTATTTTTAGGCAGGGACATGTACACACAATAAGTATGGTTTGTATTGGTCCTACCTTTAGGGACCCATATCCTGACACATATTGAATGGCCTTTCCTTTATTATTTGACCCCAAAATATTATAAATTCATGTGAAATTGCCCAACTTGTGTGAAACAAATATGCACATACATGTATGTTCCTTCTAACACTTAGTGTTTAGTTGGAGTAAAAACGCAAAAACCACACTTATAAACACCAAATTGAGCATGATGGTCAAACTCATCTCAACATTTCAGTAAAAAAACCCTCAACGGTTAGTCAGAATATTGACTTAAGCATGTCCGTGAAACTGGGCCCATAACAGTAAACTTAGCTTCAATCAATTTCACCCTCTGTCAATACGAAAAATACTGTTTTCAGCTAAAAGGTATTTTAATATATTTATAAAGGTCAGTTAATATGATTCGCGTTATGAGAAAACTGGACAAAATGCATGTGCGAAAAGTGTTGTCCCAGATTAGCCTGTCAGGGACGACACTTTCCGCCGAAAACTGGATTTTCGCTATGAAGAGACATTATTTAAACGAAAAATTCCATAAAAGCGGAAATTGTCGTCCCTGATTAGCCTGTGCGGGCTGCACAGGCTAATTTGGGATGACAATTTACGCACAAGCATTACCCCCAGTTTTCTCAGAACACAACACATATAAGCGAGCTAAAAACATAAGATGTTTGTGCGAAAACAGACGGTCTTCATCTATTATCTGTTATCTACTATAAAGACAAAAATAGGGAATCTTGTCTGCCAGACTGTGTTTTTTTGCGTTCACTTTTTTTACAATAAATAAGCGATTGTTCAGGTTAATAATGATGTGCAACAATTGAGGGTTTCAAACACCCAATTTACCATGATCTCAATGTCATTTACAACAGTGTTTAATGATACTTAATGTGTATGCATCTAACACGATGATTTGATTTTATGGACACAATGCTGGACATCTAATTGAGCATGCGCAGTATGAAACATGTGTTTCATTCGGTTTATGGTCTTTGTAGAGTGTAGAGGTTCGAAGAAATGTGTAAGTGTAAGAAATTTATTATCAGTCAATTAGTAAACCTTGTAACTCTTCGTCTATAATTTGGAAACTATTATTAAGTTTACTGCTAACATAGCGTTGCAAATACGCCTGTTATAGTATTTAAAGATTGCCGTTTTCAATGGTAGCGAGTCTGATTTTGTTCCATAAGATCCAAAGTTCAAATCCAGGAAAAGGCAAACTTTGGGATCCAACTTTGTTCTTGCTTATATTTTAATTTTGTAATTGTTTCGAAAAATGTAGTGTTGTTAGTAGACATAAATGCCATATATACAGTACATATATATATTCAAAAGTACAAAATCTGTGAAAAAGTCACTATGAAATTGTGAAACTATTAACAAAGCTTTTTAACTCAATTTTGAATAAGTCTTCTTCACTTATCAGCTTGCGGCTATCGTGCGATGAACTGGCTAACTTGTTTTAAGTGCATGCTTTTTGTTTCAAGTCCACTGGGCATAGCGGACTTCCAAGGGTCAGTGGTTCGAGCCCCGGTATGGATTGCTTACCGTAGTTTTCTTTCTTTAATTTTATGTTTGTTTTGTACTGTAGCTATTAAGTCCGCTAGGCATAGGGCGTTATTCCTTTGCCACCTCAGCGCATTGCGTCTTGCTTCTACCGTTTAAGTACACGTTTCCGTAAATGCAGGCGTTTAACAGACAGTTTATTTAAGACTTATACAATACTTCATCGTCTTCATACTTAAAGGGACTTGTTCACGTTTTGGTAAATTGAAAAAAAATTGTTTCAGATCTGCACATTTTCGTTGTAGTTATGATATATGTGGGGAAACTGTAATACTGAAATATTACAGTGAATAAAGTGTGGCACAATTATTCTAAAATGTCTAGATACATTCGACTATAGTTTATGTGTTAAAATGTTGATGTGTTATCAAAGTTCATCTGCAAATATAACTTATTGAGAGCTACAACGAATTTTATACGATAAAATCACCTCGAACCAATTAACAAGTATATTTACTTCAATGATACTAATTTATATACTTACAGAACCAACGTTTGCGAACGAATATGTCCCTTGTGTTATAACCTCTTATATTTTTAAACACTCACTTAAATTCTTCATTCCTTCTAAATGCATTACATAAAAGGTTACATTATGTTGAAGTGACATCTACAAGAACTCTTCAAATATTTCAATGACAATACACATGGCAAGTACTGTTGTTTGCAATTCAGAAACTGCTAATATTCATGCGTACATGGGGCCATATAACAATCGATATCAGTGAATCAAAACTGAAAATTCACTGTTTTAAAAAGTGAAAAATATTTTTTTGAAGAAATGACGTCATTATTCAAGTGAAATTCTCCAGTTAAACTCTTTTACATTGTGAATAAACGGTAAAAAAAAAATATTTTCTATGAACACGCGTGAATTAAAATCGATATTCCAAAAAATCCATCAAATATCCTCTATATATCGATCGACTTCGACACATATTTGATTGATTTGTTTTCTTCTATAAGTAAACGTTATTGTTTTTGTAAAAGGCGCGTTTACGATTTAACGCCATTTTAACAGACAGGTAAGGAATGACACCGATTCGTTTTTAATAAATCCCATTCCGATTCGTCCAAAATGTAACAAATAAACCGGTATATATTTTTTGTACGCGAACTCTTTCTATAAGATACATTGTTACCGTTCAATATATATGGGTTCGTACTACAGAAAAAATCACGATGCATAATATATATGCACTTAAATTACCATGTTTGTGGCGATCTTTTTAAATTGCCTGTATATAAGATACACTTTTTGCATTATAACTCATTTTTTTAATTAGAGAAATGTGTTTTTGTAATTGTGTGAACATCTGTGTATTCTTATTATAAAATCGAACTTTTAATACAAGTACACAGTTATTATATCACCAGTTTTCTTCAGAGTAAATATAAAGTCTGACAATAATACAGAACTAAACTATCGTATAACACGCTGCGTAAACCAAACGACACAATGTGTAGGGCCTAATTGTAACTAATCTATCGACGATAAACACTACCGCAGTACACGTTTTGGATATAGGGAAATCGAAAGTAGGTTCATACCAAAATGGCGTCCTCGTTAGAAACACAGCATCACAAAGGTTCAGACGTTGTTTACGACGTGTGTTGTTCAATCTGCGAAGATGATGGAATACATAAAGAAGGATTGTTTAATTGTCAGAAATGTTCAAAATATTTCTGTGACAGTTGTGTATTAACACACAATAAGTTTCTTAAGGATCATTCAGTAACTGCAAAAGGGGGAGGTGACAACTGGCCTGTAACTAAATCAGTGGATGATGCACTGGAGTTATGTGAGGAGCACACAACTGAGAAGCTTACGATGTTCTGTGAAGATGATGAAACGCTGCTCTGTCACGTCTGTCATCTCCGTAATCACAAGTAAGCGACTAAATAAAATAAATTGCTATAAAGTATGAACATATACTAGAAGGCCAAACCAACTGTTCGTTTCCTAGCTCGCTATACATAAATAATAGTACAGTCAAGTTACCATAACCGGATCATTACCCATAGCGGATCACTTTGATGTTCAAGACTGCGTATCGCGATAAATAGTTGACATTTTTAAATGATATTTTGCACACAACATCTTCAAGGCCTGTTCTTTAAAACGCATTGATTGAGTCGTATCGGAGCTACTCATTGTCAAACATTTCGGTATGTTTTGCCGACATGTATATACGACTTTGTTGACTTCCGTCTCGTTTCCAAATCGAGGTTGAACATTTTTCGCGGCCACATGCTATAACTCTGTGGGAAAGTTAGAAGTTTACACATTAATGTAAAGGCCATTCAGTATTCTTTCTGTCTGCAAAAGTCCATTTCAGTTTTGATTGGTGTTTAAGATGTTGCAACACCTTACATGAAATGAAGAATTAGGGCGATAGCGGATCAAGCGTGATAATATGCGTATTGATAATATATTATATTAAAATATATGCAAATCTTCCTGATTCTTTCAATAAATGTTCTCAGTCTTAATGTTTGATTTATGTTCCATGTTCAATATCGATGATTAGATATGATTTAAACAATTAACATGGTTTATAAGATGCCCATATTTTTTCGATCTATTTAGGATTTTCAACAGATAATTCACACAAGAACACCATGCGTAAAGTGTAGATACAAGATTACATATAGAAAACAATTAATAACATAAACAAAGGAATATAATTTATAACTGATAATGTAACTTGGTCATTGTAAACAACACAGTTCGTGTTTCGACGGTTTAAATAGCGTGTTAGATGCCCCCTGAGTGGTTTCGATCACATGATCCGTTATGGCTACAACTGATCCGTTAATGTATGAATTCTGCGGCGAAAAAAAGGTATCACAAATACATTTTGCCTGCGTTTAAAAATAAGACTGTGTGCTGAATCAGTTAGCAAAGGTAATATTTAATCAAACTGGTGTAAAAGAAGTCTCAAAACATGTATTGTTTTTCACCAGAACAACTTTATTAGGCTACTGATCCGGTAATGGTAACTTGACTGTAGTTATGTTATTAATTGTGTAGAGCTAAATAAACAGCGATTTTTTTATATATTTTTTTAATTACCATTATCATTATTATCATCATCATCATCATCGTCATCATCAACATCATGATTATCATCAACAACATCAACAACATCATCATCGTCGTCATCATCATTATCGTCATCGTCATTATCATCATCATCATCAACATCTTCTTCATAATTTTCTTCTTCATCATCATCATCAACATCTTCTTCATCATCATCTTCATCATCATTATCAAGATCATCATCATACTCATCATCATTATCATCATCATAATCATTATAATCATCATCATCAACATCATCAGCATCAGAATCATCATCATCATTATCATCTTCATCATCAGCAGCAGCAACATCATCAGCATCATCATCATTATGATTAGTATAATTATTATTATAATTAATTTCTATAATATTGATTATAAATTGATAATACAATATAAATAAATCGTGCAATTGTATCATTATTATTAATTGTTGTTATAAATATATATATTTCAGGAAATGCAGTCACGTAGTTCTATTGACTGACAAGGTAAAATCTTTCACACGACCCATGAACGAAGCTCAAATAAAGACTAAAATTGACTCATTAATGAAATGTCTAGAGGATATGGTCAAAATAGGTGAACACAATATTACGTTTCTGCAAACGTCATACGAAAAAGCATTGGAAGAAATAGTTGATGCACGTCGACTAATCAACGATAATCTAGACCGACTGCAACAATATACAGAAAGAAAATTGGAAGAGTTGCATTTAACATTAAAGAATTCTTTGGAAAATAGTAGAACAAACTGCGTTAAATTTAATTCAAAGATCAAGGGGTATAACATTAATGACATACACACAAAGTCACCTGAGCGATCGTTTGTTATGTACAGAAAATGTTTAGACCAAACAACTTTGGGAGATTCATTTCTTCGAAATGCAACTACAAATTCATGCATTGAATTCCACCTCAACAAGGACTTGGAACAGTTGTTAGCTTCTTGTAAAGAGTTCGGAAGTATCGACAGTCGAGAAGCTGTGTCATGTCAGGTCGTTGACCCTAACAAGATTGTAAGCATTCAACACAAGTCACAATACAATGTGCGAACACCGGCTGATAAGAGTGACTGTAACATAACGGGTATATGCGAGACGGCGAATGGGGACTTCATAATTGCTGACTACCACAATAAGTGTGTGAAACTCCTGGATCAGGCGTACAATGTGAAAGAGCAAATACAACTACCTAGTTTGCCGTGGTCCATGTGTAAAATGTCCTCCAACGAGGTGGCGTTGACTGTTAGTGACCAACTTCCTGTTAACGAGATTCATTTCGTACGAGTCGACAACAGGAGAATCGTACAGTTTAATCGTCTACAACTAAACCATTCATGTAAAGGCATTGCGATTCATCAGAGCGACCTATTTGTAACTTCCGGTACTGCATTGTATCAATACACCATGGATGGGCGGTTAGTGAAGAAGTTATATGAGGATAAATCGGGAGGAAACACTGGTAACTTGCTACTTTTTAATTGCTTTACCAAATACAATAAGTACATGCAACATATTATATGCAAATGTACCAACAGTCATTGAATAACTTTAAGTGATTTGTATACCCCAAGCATCTACCGATGGCGGGAGGCATATAGCGATCGGTCTGTCTGTTTGTGTCATCCGTTCGTCCGTCCGCGCATCCATGCGCACAATGTTTACCCAAAATGACACGTTTCACCTAACATCATAATGCTTCATACACAGGTTTGATACTAACATGGATTATGTTGTTTAACGCTGTCAACACACCCTCGTAACTTGAACTCATTTAAAATTGACTCTGGCCTACTCTTGAAGTTAGACTTATTCAAAAGGTCTTAATTCTTAATTAACCCAACATGATCAATTACAATACCGCTTGCTACAAAAGCATCGGTAAGAATATGGCTGTTATTTATGAAGACTCTGAATAACCTGACCTCATTTTGACCTTGAAATGGACCTACATTTAAACTTAACTAATTCAAATATTCCCAGAAATCAATATTGACAAGGATTCCAATATGGAAATAGATACATGTACAGGGCTTTTTTTCCTGACTTTGTGAAGTGGCCCTGGCCCTCTCACTTTGTGAAAAAATGAGTCGCGAACTTTTCAAAATTGTGAAAAAATGAGTCGCGAACTTTTCAAAATTTTGAAAAATTGAGTCGCGAACTTCTTAAAATTGTGAAAAATTGAGTCGCGAACTTCTTAAAATTGTGGAAAACCGAGTCGTGAAATTGTTAAATTTGTGAAAAACGGCCGATTTTGTAAAATTCACGGCCATGATTGGTTTGTGAATTGTCCTTGTCAAAATTGTGAAATGTCCTTCCAGGGCCACTCGCAAAGAAGGAAAAAAAGCCCTGATGTAGTGCAAGTAGATTTTTTTTTTACATTCACTATTAAATGCTGACATTTGTTAGCCATTTTGTAATATTGTATCAACATAGCGTATTAGCAAAGATGGGCAACTAAGTATAATAACCATCTTCTAAATTTGTTTAAAATCACTTTGATCTCGCTAAAGTGACAGTTTTAGAATGATGTAGCTATTAATTATGAACATTAAATTAGTTCATGCTTAAAATATAGTAATAATTGTATATATATGTCCAGCTAATTTGTATTATTAATTATCGAACATGTATTAAGCTTGTTACATATAAAAGTATGCAAATTACTCTACTCAATGAAATCTGTTTGGAAGTTTGAGGGACTTATTCACAGATTGTCGATTTGACAATTTTCCATTTTTGTCACAGATTAAAAAATAAATAAATCAGGTTGCAAAATAACACTGACGTGGATTCATACTGGAAATAGTTTTTTATATAAGAGTTATCCTCATTAGAAATCAATGAAATTATGCAGCGTTATAAACGCGAAACGATTGAATATTATGGAATGATTCTTTTGTTTTCGTTTTGTGACAATACGTGGATTGCTGATATGTAGTATAAAATGATTTCAATAACACATTAGTATGGAAGGCCGAGTGTCTACGGCGATATCTTTTAATTCAAAGGGCAGTGGTTCGAGCCCAGGAGTGTTTTTTTCTGTTTATCTTAACTTGTTTTAGACTGCAGTTCTTACGTTCCGATGTTTAAGTTTGTCAATAAAAAGCATGAAATGGCGAACGTAAAAATTCCCTAATATGAGAACAATTCCCTTTAATTTTAACATATCAGGTTTTATCTAGTTGTCGACTTATTACTTGGAAATTAACAATCGTAAGCTTCATGTTTCGGTAAGTCAATTTATCATGTACATGATTAGTTGCAGGAGTTGGAGTCAGCCCTGATGGCAAGAGGATCTATGTGACAGACATTACCAATGGCAGGTTTCTCACACTGACCAGGGATGGAGCAGTCGCAGCCAATCTTCAGGGTCTAGCATTTAAAATGGCATTTATAATACCTAACGTGCACGTAGCAGCCACAGGACAGGTTTTTGTGTCAGGTAGACAATCTGTAACTCAAGTTGACACGGACGGCAAGAAAGTTCTTAATACCATAAAACTTGATGTGTCACGCCCTAGCTCTGTCTACTGCAATGAAGCCACAAGCAAAATGAGTGTTGGCTTTTGGAGAAACGACAACATCATCGAGTTTAAAACAAATGTTTCCTGACTTTTCAACTTGTACAACGCACACAGTTGTTTTAGAACATTGCAGTGCATTGAATTATTGGTACCGATATTCTGTGATATGTAGTTAACTTTCATAGTATAGATTTGTTTTAGTTTGACTGACTTCTAATGTTTATATTTGAGAACTTAACCTGTTGTTTCTTTTTCACTCTTTGCTGTTTAACTTGTTTGCCCGAATTAAAACAAATTGTTTCTTTTTCACCTTGATACCGAACATTAAGTCCACGCCCATCTTCTTCTTTTTTCACATCGCCATTATTATGTGTGTACCTATCTTCCGAATCTTTCGTCCAAATCCTCACGTCTAATTGTTAGTGTAACCCAACATTTTGTTTTAATTGTATTAATTCGTGTTTCATTATATAAATACGTTTTTGTGTGATATATAATACGAAGTTATTTATTTGAAATGCTTTATTTCAATAAATGTACACTCGTCTAGTTGTTTACAGACATTTGAAAGACAAACAAGCACATATGATAAATAACAAGAGCTGTCATTAAGCGTGTTCGACTTTTCTTCCTTTATGATAGTTTAACGTACATTTTCTGCCAGTCACTTGATATAGTGACTACCACGTCATTTTTAAATTTGAAGATCTGTAGAAGATGTATAGATGTGTAAACTTAGCGTTCAAAATGTATATATTAAAACAAAATAAATTTTCAATTTTTTACCAAATAGTTAAGTTGAATTTAATTAGTTTTGAAAGTTCAGATATTAAGCTTCCCACACACACACAATTAAAGCACGATACCTCCTTCCAAACTCATGTTATTATGCAGAAACCATTTTTCTATTTTAAGTAGTAATAACCTTGGCCCTGCTGACCCCAAATGTAGTCCCACACTATCTGCGTGTAAGTCTTTTGAAAATAAAATTACATCACACTTCATCCATCGAAACAAGAGTTATGGAGCGGGAACTTTCTGTTTTAGTGACGCTATCATCAATTGTCCCAAATGCAATCTATCCCTAAATCAGCATGCAACCTACCAACATAGCACGTTATGTAGCGAAAAGGTGTTATATATTTTTAGCAGGAGTGACCCTGACCTTGACGCAACTTCCTACAAATGCAACCTTATGCTAGGTCTGGATGTAAGCTAGTGATTGGAGAATCTGAATTTCCGTAGTACATAAATACAATAAGGGATTAAATTCAGCGAATTGGTGCTCAGAGTTTTGGACCTTGGTCAGTGACCTCACCTTATGATCCGGATGACACGTAATACGTTTCAAATGAATATCTGTAGAAGTTACAGACATATGTGCTTGTTGCATTCAAACGTTAAATTGATTTCAAATTACCCTGCAAACCTAAAAACCTAAGACTGATTTCTAAGTTAAAAAGGGGGCATACTCATGCTACAAAGATGGTTTTAAGCTATAGGTCATGCTTAGTGACTGTTCTTAAAGACCATGAACAAATATTTTAAGTTTTATTTTAATTTCGGTAGTAGACATAGAGACACGGAGTTGTTGCATATAACAGTTTTCATGAATTTTGTAAGAACGAACGTTTTGTTGGTGTTAGGTTTTGAACAGGAAAAAAAACGAGTAAAATCCGTTTTTCAAATCCCCTATCTATATACATAAAGTGCGTTTCAAGCCTTGTCTACAAATATATATACTCTGTCTCAATATGAACGGATTTGTTTCTCAATATGAACGGATTTTTTTCAAACGGCATGTGTTTGTCATTTCATTATAGAAAATTAGTCCAAACTTATTAAAAGTAAAAACCAATCTTCCACAAACCTGGGGCTCATTGGTAGGGATGGGAGGAGGGAGTAGGATCCGGTCAGCGGGGGAGGGGTGAGCTGGGATGGTATTTAATGATATCGCTGCCCTTGGCTTTATTTGCCATCGTGACTACACGCCGGATCCAGGGCGATTATTCAATCGATACATTATGATATATGTTTATCTTGGAAGATTTATTTTTCTACTATACGTAGATTTACAGTTTATACGTTATCACGTTTTTCGATTGTGATAGACTCGAAATAGACACTGGAAGAAAAAGTATGAATCGTATTACTAACTTATTAATGGAAGCACAGTGTATCAAAATGTAATAATAATATGTGTACATAATGTGACGTTGGTACTGGTTTTTAACTTAATCAGGTCATGATTACTTGGTTTAGCCTTTAGGCATGTGATATCGTTAACTTATTGTTCATATTTAAATTAACAAAGCAGTGTACTTCTCATAACAGAAAACCCCTCGAGAAATACATGTTGGACATAGTTAATCATTATGAGTAATAAGTTTACTGCAAATATTTCAATACATTGTATCACAAAATATGTCAAGAATTGAACAGTATCATAATTTATAATATAATATTCAAAGTAATAAACGCATACACAAGTATACGAAACTGTCAATGATAGGAGAAGCTGTAACATGTCCGTAATGTTGTTGTTTTTATGCCACTCTCTGATCCAGGGTGCAGGATCAACGGGGTTTTCAGGGGTTTACACACGGGCTGGAAAGAATGTAAACACACCGTTAAGAACTTTAATTTTGCAAATATCGCAAGTTATTGAAATAAATTTGCAAAATTCTTTAGTGCATAAGATATACTCTTTTTCTTGCAATGTTTGCCGATATCTTATGATTTAAGAATAAATCCTTGATTACATCTGAACTTGGTGACAAAATTTCACTTTGCGTGAAGTATAACCGTGTCCATGAATGCTGTACACATCGAATTGTTGCCCAAGAACAAAGGCTTGTTAAATAAAGCAATTCTGATGTATTTCACATTGCCATAAGCAGCATAAAAAACTGTCTTTTATGCACTAGCTGAAGTTCTAAAGAGTAAACAGTTAAAACAGTTTAACTGTTTAAACAGTTATTTGAAAAAAAGGATCACTTAACGGTGTGTTTACATCCATTAACGTTCAATTGTGAACCCCACAAAGTCACATGATCCTGCATCCTGTATCAAGCAAGGTACTGTGTGCAGACTTTTGTGCGATCATCCATTCAGCTTGACAGCACCATAATTTGCAAACAGATAATGGCATTTTGAATGTGTTCTCCGTACGCTGACCTTTTAAACAAAGAAAGCAGCTAAGTAAGTAAGTAAGTACAAGTTTGAGCATTTTCATAAGAAATACTATGATTGATCAATATCAGATAAATGTACAAAAGGACCATTAGCTGCGCATTTTCATTTTGATTGTGGCAACTTTGCATACGAAGTTTAAGTCACAATTAAGGCAATTTGAAACCGAAGTTGACACATGGCTAAAAGTGTGCAGTTAAACGGGTGATCTGTGACGTAGTATCACGTCAGTTTTATGTCAGCATGTTTATTTAATTAAATTATAACAATATTTAATCCAATACATGTATAAAACGTTAAACTTCACCAGCAGGGGAGAAACCTAATAATTGGCCGAAGTCCGTTATTTATGGCTTTCACAACACACTAATAAGTGACTCTACCACTTACAGTCTATGAAAACTAGAAATATGACAACACTCTAGCAATCGTCGCGTCAATGCTATATAAAATGAATGCAACATATTGAAGAAGCGCGGTCACTTCAAGTCCACCCTATAGATTCGCTCTACGAAGAGGCTGATGGACCTGTAAATAAACTTCGAAAAGTTAGTCAATCTTAAGACATGGATAAAGCATGTCACTGTGCTGATCGCCGAATTGTTTTCTTCGCCTTAAATGCAGCAACAAAGAATTTAAATTTAGAAACATCTTTCTTGTTAGCTGTGTCATATCGATATAACAGAAGCTTGTCTTTCCCTAAAACCAGCCCTTTTTTAATCGCCACGTCGAGGTCCGAATCCGCTTTGAATTCCGCAATCCATCTACTGCGTGCGCCTTTTGTTTGGGTACGACATTCAGGGGGTCGAACTGAATACTCTTCACTATCAACGATAGTTGCGTCTCCACGAGATATTTAACCTCCGCATGTGAAGAGTATTCATTGTCCCGGAAGCTGAAAATGGCTGCCTTAGGGCGCGAAACGATGTCGTTGGTTCGCAGGCACATTTTCCGAAGTTTGTGAGGAAAAGATCTCACTGTGAAAGACAGAAGCATGGCATAACTACATCTATACATGTCTATGTCTATGTTTATATATTTATAGCCACGTTTGCAAGGCAATTGAGTATTTTATCTACTGCTATTAAGATCTTATATCACAAAACAATAAAATGATTTTAATACCATCTTAAGCAATGCCCAACGAATTTATACGTACAACACTATGCGAACTGCATCTGGTTAATTAATTTGCAAGTCCAAGAAAGAGTTGTAAAAATTCACAACTTTAAAGAATTTTAAAGGTTGAACATAACATAAACCATCGCCTAAGATGCGTTTTCGCAAGATACACATATACTAAACATGGTAAGAATTTCTTTCTTTGTTAACTTTGACATTTCATACCTGTTTTTGTTAATCCGTGAATTCACACGTATGTCGTCTCCACGATTCTTTTGCTTAACAAGTCTACTTCAAAACCAAACGTATTTTCCAACATGTACCCGGCCATGTTATGACTTAATTGCTATAGTCAGCTGTCATTTTATATGCATATAATAGAAGATCTGTAGCTTGAAGGTCTTGCTTCAATTGCAGATATTATGAAATGGATATTTGATCACACATTAGTAAGAGCAAACGAACATTTATGTTTAATGGAGATTAAACTTGCTGGGAGTTTAATGTGATCCTGTAACAATAGCGGTTCAATACACTGCATAATTGCTGCTCGTTTTATGTTAAGTTTATCTCTAAAATAAATATGATAGCGTCTTGTGAAAGTCTGAAAGGGAACACATTGGAATTTCGGTCCATAATTCAAACAGTAAGAACGCTTTTAAAACAGTATTCTCTTCATTCACATATATAGGTATTTCTCAGCATGGGTAGACAGCTTTTGTATCTATTCAACAATTTAATATGTAATACAATACAAGTGTAGCGCGAGCCGCCGACTTCCTGAGGCCGCCACCTAGCGCTGTGTGCGCGACCTCAAACACACGATGTGCCTTCCGAAGTCCTCGGAAGGCTAACTATTTCATTGAGTACAATAAACAGTGTAATTAATAATTTTCCTTAGGCTGCCTGCCTTTTGATTATAAACTTAAAATAATCGAGTCGCTTCAGATATATACAACGCGACCAAAGAGGGGACCGATGCCTTCAACGAAGCTTCAACTATCTATTACTCTCAGCCTTCTGCCTCTGTAAAGCTACCGGCTTCCGTGAAGCTACTGGCTCTTCGTCACACCAAGGCCTTAGGTGAAGCTTCCGTCACTGCCTTCTACGACGTCCATAGACTCCAACCCTCTGAAGACCCTCTAACAATACAACAGGAACTCTGAAACCCGGGCAGCACCGTTCGAAGTCAACGAAAACACCCAAATGCTTCAGAGCATTGTTCTTTAGAGTAACGTCCCTTTTCTTCAGATGTTGACCCGCTCGCATCCACAGGAGAACTGACAGGCTTGCCGATATGCAAGCTTTATTATATACTGGCGAACAGAGCGCCACCTAGCAAACGGAAATGCACGATCCGGAAACTGCTGACGTTGCCGAATTCCCTCCGCACTCTACGGAGATAACCGATCAGCATTTCTCCTTCACTTACACATAAACTAGCTGAATATATATGAAGGATTTTAATAGAAACATTCCTAAAATATCAAATGATGTACCTATGCACAATAAATTACTTTTAACCAGCCAATTAACTGACGTTATAGAATTACACGTTACAATTTCATATTTTTTACGTGGCAAATGTTAAACCAATGGAGGTAATTATACTGTAGCATTGAAGAAACGCAAAGCATCTATTTCGACCCCAACACCTTTCGTCATATTACCTACGCCTCCGATTTGACATGAGTCCCCTCATGATTCCAATATACAAAACTAATACAATCAAACATTACAACTAATCCAAAAACTGTACACAAGCAAAAGTCAACAAGAGCTAACGAACAAATGTACAACATCACATCTCTTCCTGAGATAATACATGCATTACAATCAGTGCCAACACACAAGGCACTACTTAAGATGGTTCGTACTGAACCGAAAACACAAAGACCCCATTATCAAACCCAATGATAATGTCATCGAGGCTTGCCGTGCCTCCACATATCTCTCCAAGACATGCTGATCATTCACCTGTAACTGAGTTACTCGAGGTCTCTCTTGCAAAGACTGTATAACCTTCGTTATTTATCACAATCTTTTTTCTGGAGGTCGCCTTCAGTTGCAACATGCACCTTAACTACGAGCTCCTTTTTCCCGGATGCTCTACCTTCTGCCTGGGCATGCAGACCAGACGTCACCGGCGTTTTGACATTGCATGTCGGTACGTTCATGAGACCTCTTTTGTCATCTTGATTTAAGATAACTTCCTCAGAAACGCCACTGGAACGTCTACTTATACCTATACTCTGCGACCAAAGAGGGGACCGATGCCTTCAACTATGTATTACTCTCAGCCTTCTGCTTCCGTAAAGCTACCGGCTTCCGTGAAGCTACTGGCTCTTCGTCACCCCAAGGCCTAAGGTGAAGCTTCCGTCACTGCCATATACGACGTCCGTAGACTCAAACCCTCTGAAGACCATCTAATCATACAGCAGGAACTCTGAAACCCGGGCGGCACCGTTCGAAGTCAACGTAAACACCCACATGCTTCAGAGCACTGTTCTTTAGAGTAACGTCCCTTTTCTTCCGATGCATCCACAGGGGAACTGACTGGCTTGCCGATCTGCAAGCTTTATTATTAACTGGCGAACAGAGCGCCACCTAGCAAACGGAAATGCACGATCCGGAAACTGCCGACGTTTCCGAATTCCCTCCGCACTCTTCGGAGATTACCGATCAGCATTTCTCCTTCACTTACACATAAACTAGCTGAATATATATATGAAGGATTTTAATAGAAACATTCCTAAAATATCAAATGATGTACCTATGCATAATAAATTACTTTTAACCAGCCAATTAACTTACGTTATGAATTACAAGTTACAATTTCATATTTTTTACGTGGCAAATATAAAACCAAGGGAGGTAATTATACTGTAGCATTGAAGAAACGCAAAGCATCTATTTCGACCCCAACACCTTTCGTCATACAAGTATATAGTTTCCCACTCGAACAGCTATTTACATTTGTCTTTAAAAATAGCTAAAGCTATTTTGTACATGTGTATGCTCTTACATTTCATTACGTTTATCGGATTGTTTAAGAGCATCATATAATCACAAATTGGTTGTAACACAATCTTGTTTTGATGTACTTATGCAACTAAAGCAAGTATTACATTTCAGAAAAATGACCTTTACAACGAATTACAAAACTCTCCGTGTTAAAGGGACTTGTTCACAGATTACAATATAAAAAACAAGACTAAAAGTAAAAAATGAAAAAAAAAAGAGAAAAAAAGTTAACCTCACCAGGGGACCGTTTCTTAGAGCTACGTACGTTCGAAAATCATACGTAAGTGCAATTTACTTAAAGTTAGTAGCGTTTGTATAAACTTCGTAAAGTTACGTTTACCGTATTTTTGCACGTTAAGTTACGTGTGCTCAAAGGCTCGCGTAACTCAGTTATTTTGCGTATATATGGCGGCGTATGTACCGATATTTGTGATTTTTGTAATGTAAAAAGGCAATTTATATATATCTACGAACGCAACATCATTTTAGTTAATTTAAACCTTTTATCTATATTAAGACCTTAATATATGGTAGGGCATGGCAAAATACTGTAATGGAAATCCTGCGTTGATTGTTGACAACGGGTGGATGTGTGCAAGATCTATTATGGATTGAAGTTTTGTTAAAAGAGGAATTGTAACATGTTCGAATCGATTGTTATTATGATTTGTTCGATTTTTCTTATGGCAATTCATTCAACTTTCGTTTTTAACATGGATTTATCCATCACAACTTGAACGTTTATCAAACAAACGCAACGAATGCGACATTTATGTGCTGAGTGATAGAATTGATTCATTGTAAACATGGCCGGGTAAAAGTTTACTTTTACTGTACTGTAAAGAATTATTTATCAGCATTGTATAATCTAAGTGTGTGAAAAAAGAATATTGTAATAATACTGCTGTGTCTATCATACAGTAATATGTGCTGTGAGAAAACTGGGCATAATGCTTGTGCGTAAATTGTTATCCCAGATTAGCCTGTGCAGTTCGCAAAGGCTAATCAGGGACCACAATTTCCGCTTTTATGGAATTTTTCGTTTAAATGATGTCTCTTCTTAGCGTAAATCCAGTTTAGGCGGAAAGTGTCGTCCCCCGGATTAGCCTGTGCGACTTCAAAGGCTTATCTGGGACGACACTTTACGCACATGCATTATGCCCAGTTTTCTCAAAACCCGACTCAAATATCTGTTTCAACCGACAACGGAATTTATTATCTATATTTAGAACCGGCAACGATTATGGACTGATTGCAACGGACAATTCATTAGTGTCAGGTTACGGTGATATACACAAATCGATTTTAGCTTGCTTAATAATGGAATTATGTACAAGGTTTCTTAGATGCATATATCTGTCCTAAAATTTCTTTATTGTTACGAGTAAGCAGGACGTTAATAAATGAATGATACATAGCACATGAAATCTCTTTAGTATACGTATTGTTAAATTATCTGTACAGTAATTGCCAAATGTGTAATACATTTAAGGAGCCATGTGCATGGAAAGGCGTGTGTGGTGCGCTATTAGACCTGACCATTTTAAACATCATATTGTTTGTCTTATTTTTTTCAGGGTGACGTCATTTTGATTAAAAAAAATATAGCATTATCAATAACCAATGAAAAGCGATTAATCTTATCATGAACATGCAAAAAAGAATTCAGACTCGGCTTTGAGCCTATCATAATGCTTCGATATCTTACTGGAACAGTTAAATTGAAATCACAATGATTATACACTGCAGGGCCATACAACAACACCACACTAAACAAAGTGAAAAATGTGGCCACCGCCTTCAAACGTTTTATGAAAAGCAATTAGGGTTAACACTTGCTTAAAGGAATACCGATTTCCACGCCTAAATAAATCAAACTACACGCTCTTGTGAACATGAACGTCAAAGCGTTGCAATTACACTTATATATCAATAAAAAGACTTCAAGTGAATTAAGATGGCGTAATTGGTATTAAAGAAAAAAGAACAGTTTAACTGAAAAGCAATTAATCTCATATAGGCATGAATATTTATTAACGTATACATGATCTACTTTTAGCCAATTGAAATGCTTTGATATCGCTATGGGACAGTTTTATTAAATTCCAAATGCCAATAACATACAGGACTATGAAAACAACAACACACTAAATAAATTATAAACTGTGGACGCCACCATTAAAATGATTTATGAAAAGCAATTAGCGATAAACCCGACTTTAAGGCATACCGATTCCCACGACTCAATGAATGACTTTACACGCACTGAACATTAACGTCATAGCGTTGCAATTACACTTATATATCAATTAAAAAGGATTCAAGTGAATAACCATTCAATAATTCAATGGTTAGCAGAGCAACATAATTGCAACTCCGTGAAGCACGATGCAATTACATAAGCGTCAGATATATCCATGTTTGTTGACTAGATTTCATGATAAAAAATAATGAAGTATTAATTAAAGATCACTTGCTGAAAGCATCCTTCGTTTTGCAGAATTATATACTTCTAATGCTCAAATTTATTTAACATGAATCTATTTATATATAAGAAACTGTAAAGGAAAACACATTAAATATGCTTGTTTTAATTTTATTTTACAAAATATATAATGGATTTATTGTATTTACATGCATGAACATAAATATAATGCCGTTTGAGATAAATATGTGATATGATGGGTAACTGACCTTGAATGGAGTATTTGAGTATTAGCTGTTTATGTGATACATACATTATAAATGAGTTAAAATGGCAATTTCACATAGGGCAAATATAATTTACCTGAAATAATGGTTTTATATGGCACATTGAAATACATAAAATGTAAATTACATGAGTTGAAATGGCAATTTAAAATATGTAAGAAATTATTTACATTAAATAACAAGTTTAAATGGCATATTGAAATACAGAAAATGTAAAGTACATTAGTTAAAATGGCAATTTGACATAGGGCACATATTTATTCACATTAAATTATGAGTTTAAATGGCATATTGAAATACGGAAAATGTAAGTTAACATGTGTTAAAATGGCAATTTGACATAGGGCAAATATTTTTTACATGAAATAATAAGTTGGTATGGAACATTAAAATACAGAACATGTAAATTAACCCTTTGAGCGCTGGAACCGGATTTTGAAGGCCTTTGCAAACAGTTTGGATCCAAACTGTTTGCTATTCTGATAGTATTCTTTGAAAAAAAAACGAAGAAAATGCTAATTTTATTAATTTAGCAGACAACATTTTAGCAGACGACAAATTTCCCAGCATGCAAAGGGTTAAGATATGTATAATAATAAGCTTAAGCAAATGAACCATATTCAGTTTTTCAGCAAATAATGGCTCACTGTGTCCACACGGTGGCCAAACGTTTGCCATTTGAAAACAGAAGTGTGTAATTCCCAAGCCTGGAGTAAGGGGCAAATATCGAAGGCTTTTACTTTACCCGTTTAGATTAAAAACTTCCGTTAAAACCCATTTTAATACTTGGTCGAGACTGGTAGGGTAACGTGGTATCTTTTGGACACTTATCCTTGCGCTCTGAATCAGCAGACAAGCTATTGCATAAATCTTCCGGAGATAGTCGATTTATTACGATTGATATCTTTGGTGATTGGTCACAAAGGTTCGTCCTCACTGATGGTAGACATGGACAGTTTCAATGGATATTGGCGATGAACACATCGGCGGGTATTTGACACTATCTCACGGCGAACATTCAGTAAAGTGTGTATTCTAACGACAAACACTAGAATCACAAATATACTTAGTAAATGTATGGAATTTACTGACGTCCACACGAAGCGTATAAATATAGCGTCTAAACCGTGCCAAGAATGGTCGGACTGGTCAACAACGACGTAAACTTGCGACGTTTGCATTATGAAAATATCCTCTTTGTGAATATAGTTCAGGTATCGACCAAGCAAATACATGGGCCCAGTTCGAAACATAAGGTTAATATATGGCGTGAAATACAAAACATCCGCTTCGGCAAGACCGTCAATAACGTGCGCCAAAAACTCGTGGTTTCTACTAGCCACGAAGAAGTTATTGGCAATTCCAAACGGCTCGTATGAGTAGTTCAACGCTACCTTTCTGTCTCCTATTTTGTGATAAAGTCCTCCTATCGGTCTCTTACACTCGAGGTCGATATCGGCGTACGCACCGCCTATGTGATGGACCACTACGTAACGGGCGATGTCCATGCGCGCTATCCAGACATCCTTATAGCGTTCATAAAGGGGCAACACGCTCGGATAGCTGTTGTTTATAAGGCCGACAACCATGGACTCGTTCCAGAGAATGTACATAAAATCTGGATTCATCCGCTGCCAGGATTCCATCGTTGGCCTGTGTTGACGGAAAAGTTCTACGCGATCCTCAGAAGCGTTGAGAAATATTTGATGAATAATTTTCGGAACGGAGGACCGAACGTTTTTCACATCATAATGTGATTGAGTTTGATGGAACCGCTTGCACAGGTTGACGTTGAAGTTGGAATGTATTACGAACTCCCGGGTTACGTGGAATATCGTTTTGCCGTAAAGTAGAAGGAAGAGGCTTAAACACAACCATATAACCGCGATAAGTCGTTTGTGGACGTATAGCTTAGCTTTGGCAGCGCCCAACAACACTTCCGGTCTGTGGTTGGGTCGCAGTTGAATTCTCATGGTTCCGGTTCCGGCCAATGAGGTCTCGAGTTAGTTGTCACTCAGGATTGAAATGTGTCAGCATTTTGGTTGAAAAATGGCAACTTCTGAAATGGTAAGAAAACGAATACATTTCAGTACATATGTTAAATTATAAATTGGGTATTCGAGGACCACAATCATTAAACTATGCATAACCATATGCAGACTAAAATACCCGACAATAATAAACGATAACGGACACACATTTTATCATTGTTATCACAACTTTAGCAGCGTGTATGGAGTATATCAGATAAATTCGTTTACGATTTCTTATAACTAAAAATGAATGCATTATGCATGGGAGTGTGCAGTTTTTCTTTCTACGTTATACAGTTGAATATCAGAGGGCAACAACTTTTACCTTGTAAACTTAATAAGTGAACTTCGAGTCTCATGAATTGTATTTTTGTAAAAGAAAATAACAAGTTGTATACCGGTACATCATATTCAAAGTAACTTCAACGTGAAACAATAGCACAATTATCGTATCACATGCTAATTCCAAATGTAATACAACGTGAAAACAATACTCCAATACCACCACTACCGTATCACATGCAGTGTGATACACAAACTTTATTTAGCTCATATATTTCAGAAAAATGTCGTTTTTGAGAACATTAAGAACACCCGCACCAAACATCTAACGCCTTTAACTCATATGAGCTCTTCCTTTTACAAGGCAGATCACGTTTAAATGTGTATACCTACCCTCAAAAACTGAAACCTGATGCAAGTATCATATAACATCCATTTGGTTCTGCTCCTATTACGATTTTGCATACTTTGTTTGATAAACGCAGCTAGATATTATATTCATAATAAAACTTGCGACTGATACCACGTGACATACTGTGTATCATTGTCCTCAACAGTGTATAGTAAAACCTGATATGTATTGATGAAAGGCGCGGACAATATACTGTACAGCACTGTCAACAATAGTTTATATACAACAAAATATGTATTGATGATAGATCGTGGTGATGATAAGAATGATTTCACGCTGTTGCAGCTCAGTTTCGTTTAGTTTATAATTGAAACAATGCTGGATTAAATATCATTCGTTCTTAACAACTGAAATTGATATTCTGTCTTTTCGTTTAATTAAATTTGAAATAATTGATGACTATCTATAATTCGTTCTTTACAACTTAAATTGATATTCTGTCTTCTCGGTTAAGCATATTTGAAATAATTGATGACTATCTATCATTTCTTCTTTAAAACAAAAATTGATACTTTGTCGTTTCCTTTAATTAATATTTGAAACGATTGCTGATTATCTATCATTCGTTCTTTACAACGAACATCATTGATATTCTGTCTGAAATAACAAGTAATATTGCGTAAAATACAAGATGTCATCCTAAAGCATACGCTTGTAATTTATACAAACATTAAATAGCCCATACTGTTATCATATATCGCAAAAGAGTATCATAGTAATATAAAGAATATGTTCATTTTTGTTTTCTATGGTTCACTATCGTGTCTTTTCTTTGCGATAGTAGCTTCTACCGTCAGTAAATACCACTATAGTTTTACGCGGGAAACGAATTTTATTAAGATTAAATTTGAAAGAGAAAATTCTATACGCCTTAATATACGTATGTAAATTTGCAAAATGTATACGTCAATAGCGAAGAATGATAATGCAAATACAGACATAAACATACCAGATAGTATAACCCTTTTGTTTTGAGTACAAGTGTACTGTGAGTATAAAGTAACAGCGTACGTTAACGGTAGCACAACAACAGTAACAGCTTACAAGAAAGAATTAAATACCAACATGTTATGTGTCAAATTATAATATTAAACAACACAGCAATCTTACCTGTCAACCTATAAAAAAAATCTAAATACTTGCACATAAGTGATCAAACCATTCACACTACAAATGTATTTCGCTTGCAGTTTGAATCTCACACAAGTGTTTGCAGCCGTCAATCCGACACCTAAATATACCACCGTATTTAAAGCTTCGCTTATGCGAACACAAGAACGAATGAATCGGCGCCCATTGATAACCTTGCCCAAACATAAACCAACGTATTCAATGCTTTGCTTCTAAATGACAAAGCAAATACATGCATATTGCCTGCCTACAGGTCGTTAAAAAGAACCGCCCATAAATAAATACTATTATTTACTTAAGCGTAATATAACGTAAACTTGGTACTTACGATAAATTTTGATAAAAAGGCCGGTTAGGTGCGTCCCATGTTTATCTCTTTTAAGTTTAACCACATACATATTTTGGCACAGCGGTGGCTTCGTTCATTGTGTTCACGATCTAGTTAGTGAAACCCGATCCATTTAAGTGTTCCAAATTCGTGATTTTTGGTCACGATGCGAGTCACGAGACACACTACTGTCGAGTCCTTCACTAGTATTCGTCAAGGACACGATGTATTATCTAACGGACCACTGCTTATAATCTTTTTGAGCCGCGCTCTGGTAAAACCGGGCTTAATGCATGTGCGTAAAGTAAAGTCCCAGACTAGCTTGTGCAGTCCGTAAAGGCTAATTATCAAACTTATTATTCACAAACGTCATTATATGTATATGCATGTATGTCAATACAATAAATCTATTTTATATTTTATGAAATAAAATAAAACAAGCAAGTGTAAAATCGTTTCCTCTACAGCTTCGTTTATACAAATCAATTCATGTTGAATAAATTTGAGCATTGCAAGTATATAATTATGCGATAATATAAAGATATCTGCAATTGATCTAAAATGTATACTTCATTATTTTTTTTCGTGAAATCTTGTCAACAAACATGGAGTTATATGACGCTTATGTGATTGCATCGTGCTTAAGGGAGTTGCAATCATATTACTCTGTTAAACCATTGCATAGTTGAATGGTAATTCATTAAAGTCTCTTGTATTGCTATATAATTGTAATTGCAAAGCTATGACGTCAATGTTCACAAGTTCTTGTAGAGTGATTTATTTAGGCGTGGGAATCGGTATTCATTTAAGCAGGTTTTAACCCCTTATTGCTTTATATAAATCGTTTGCAGGCGGTGGGCCTCAGGTTTCACTTTGTTAAGTGTTTTGACGTTTGTATTGTACTGTATTGTATAGGCATTTGGGATTCAATTTGACTGTTCCAGTACGATATCAAAGCATTATGATTGGCTAAAAGCAGAGTCTACATACTTTATTACATGATCATGCATATATTAGATTAATCGCGTTTCATTGGGATGTTGAAATGTTCTTTTTACTTGATTCAAAATGACGCCATCATAAAATAATTAAAACGCCAGACAAACAATAGAATGTGTAAAATCAGGTCTAAGAGTGCAGTACACACGCCTTTTCCTGCACATGGCTCCTAAAAGAGATATCACATTTCGGCAAATAATGTAAAGATAATTATAAAACAGCTTACAAAGAGATTTAATTCGTTATTTATCATCGTTTAAAGAACTTGGCAGAAAATGTCTTACAAATAACAATGCACGTAAGAGATCTCTTATATTATTTCATTAAACCTCTTATGTAATTCCATTATAAAGCAAGATATAATCGATTTTTGAATATCACAATAACTGGTCCTTATGATTAGTATGTTGTTCATCCGTTAATAATCCTATCATATTCGTTAGTTAGATAATAAATACCGTTTTTAATTGATAAATATATTTGATGAGACCTGTATAGATGCACCTATAATGCGGCCATAACTCATCCAGCCATGCAAAACCAATACCTTATGTTTGTCTGGTTTGAGACTAGTATTTTTTTTTGAAATATAATTGTGTTCTTATTCAATAAGTATTTGTATATGAATTTCACGATTTAGGGGGCCAAATTATGTGAAAAATCCCGTTCGTATACCGATACAACTTGCCAGAAGAGACTTCCTTTAAACGTAAAAAATCATAAAGCGGAAAGTGTCGTCTCTGATAAGCCTGTGCATACTGCACAAGCTAGTGTGGGGCGACACTTTACGCACATGCATTATGCCCGGTTTTACCATAGCGCGACTCAAATAGATTACTAGCACTAGTCCGTTTGGTACTACACATCGTGCCCATAAGGTATACGATGTTCTAGTGTCGGGCTCGGCAGTCTCGTGTCTCGTGACTCGCATGTGACTGAAATCATGAATTTTGAACACTTAACGGATCGGATTTCATCAAATAGAACGAGTATTAAACGACGCTACCGCTGTGCCTAAATATGTACATGTACGTGGTTAAACTTAAGAGCAGCAAAATGGGACGCACCTTACCAGTCTTTTATTAAAATGGACCGTTAGTACCAAGTTTGAGTTATAATACGCTTTAGTAAATAATAGTATTTATTTATGGGCGGTTCTTTTAAACGATCTTAAGTCAGGAAATGTATTTTATTTGGCCGTGCAGTCAAGGATAACCCATGAAAGTGCAAGCACTTATTTCCAACGGGGTCCTTTGATTTTGCTGAAGAGACAGCAGAGACAGAGACAGTATTTAGATACAAGGAATCCGGGTGCGATACCCTAGCTCTTTGCGAATAGATCCCCTGGTTCTTTTACGTGCTCAGTGTAAAGCATCGATAAACGCGAGAAATACCTGGGTTTCATACCAGTACATCTGGTCGGGTGGAAAATACTTGAAGCATTTCTGAAATTTCCAGTGCCCCGGCCGGGAATTGAACCCACGACCGCTGGAATGCTAGACCAGAGTGTAACCACTCGACTACCGCACCACCCTACAATATGTGTGTATTTGCTTTGTCAATTGGAAGCAAACTTTTGAATACGGTGGTTTAAGTTTGGGCAGGGTAATCAATGGGCGCCTACTACGGAATTCTTGTGTTCGATCAATGGAGTGTTTTCACGTATTTATTCAGGTGTCGACTTAACGGCTGTAAAAACTGACTTGTGATTTATACTGCGAGCGAAATGGTTTGAATGGGTTAATCACTTCTGTGCAAGTGTTTATAACAACCTTAATCTGTTAATTTATTGGTTTAATTACTTCTGTGCAAGTGTTTAGGACAACCTTAATCTGTTAATTTATTGGTTTAATAACTTCTGTGCGAGTGTTTAGAACAACCTTAATCTGTTAACAGGTAAGATTGTGGTGTTGTTTTTTTTATATATAATTCGAAATATTACATGTTGAAATTTTAATGCTTTATTGTTAGTTGTTACTGTTGCTGTGCTACCAAAAACGGACGCTGTTAAGTTATACAATTATACTCACAGTACACATGTACTACATGTTGCTGTGCTACCATAAACGGACGCTGTTACTTTATACTCTCAGTACACATGCACTAAATACAAAACGTTTATCACTTCAATTATGTGTATGCCTGTATTTGCATTCGCATTGCTCGCGGTTGGCTTTTACAACTATAAGATAGACTAACATTTTGCAAATTTAGACAAGCATATTTGGTGTTTAGAATTTCCTCTTTCAAATTAAGTTTCAACATTTCCCTATTTTATTAAACCATAACATTCATTTGCTGAGTAAAACTATAATTTAATACTATTTACTGACGGTAGAATATACTATCGCAAATAAATGACACGTAGTGCGTTAGTAAACAATAGAACATAAACAATAAACCTATGATTAATCTTACTTACTAATACTTAATGTTAATCTTCTGTGATATAAGATATATCAAGGGCAAATTGATGTTTGTATAAATTACAATCGTATGCATTAAGGTCTACATGTAGTAGCTTTATACTTTATTAAAAGCCAGAATATCAATTTTAGTTGTAAAGAACGAATGATAGATAATCAGCAATTGTTTTAAATATTAACTGAACAAAACTCAGCTGCAACACAATGCGGCCATTCGTATCGTTTCCGCGAGTTACTATACACTATTGTAACTGTGAAGTTTATGTGTAATACAATGCTCTGTTTTGTTATATACAGTATCATCACCAGGAGCTATCACCAGAACAGAACAGAACAGAACATAATTGTATTACACATAAACTTAACAGTTTACAGTGTTAAACAAAAATTATAGTACAAAAACATGAATACAGCAAGTGCATTTTGCAGAAATATTATGATATAGTAATGGATGAATGTTTTAGGACAACACATGATCACAAATTGGTTGTAACACAATATGCAAAACCTGTTAAAGTATAATATATCACATAATGTCAGAGCGGATCACAATACATATCAGGTTTAACTATACACTATTGAGGACAATGATACACAGTTTGTCATATGGTATCAGTTTCACGCTGTATTTTGAATATAATAATACTTATCAAACAAAGCGGAAAAAAATGTCAATCGCAATCGGAGCAGAACCAAACTCATAAATTATGATTCTTTTATCAGGTTTCAGTTTTTTATGGTAGGTATACACATTCAAATATCACCTGCTTCGATAAAGGAAGTGCCCATATGCATTGTAGGCGTAAACTGAAGTTTGGTACGGGTGTTTTCTGAAATGTGTGTCGTGTTCTGAGAAAACTGGTCAAAATACTTGTGCGTAAATTGTCATCCCAGATTAGCCTGTGCAGTCCGCACAGGCTAATCAGGGACGACAATTTCCGCTTTTATGGAATTTTTCTTGTAAATGATGTCTCTTCTTAGCGAAAATCCAGTTTAGGCGGAAAGTGTCGTCCCTGATTAGCCTGTGCGGACTGCACAGGCTAATCTGGGATGACACTTTACGCACAAGCATTTTGCCCAGTTTTCTCAGAACACGACACATGTATGAGCTAAAAAAGGTGCGTGTATCGCTGTGTATGAGATACGGTAATTGTGCCATTGTTTTCACGTTGTACAAACTAAGGATATAGCATGTGATACGATAATTAAAGTATTGTTTTCACATTGCATTAATTTGGGATATACAATGTGATACGATAATTGTGCTATTGTTTTCACGTTGAATTATCTTTGGATATAATGCATACCACTTGTTTTTTTCTTTTTTGAAAATACAATTTATTAGACCCGAAGTTCACAAAATGTGTGATAAGAATAGGACAACTTGTGTTCTTTTTCATTTTCGTAGTGTTGTTTATTTTAAATGAGTCTGCATTTGGTTATGCAATGTGTTATGGCCGTGGTGGTCCTCAAGTTTAACCCAATTTACAATTTAACAGTTTTAATGTACTGACGTGTGTTCGTTTTCCTTACATTTTAGAAGACGTGCCATCACTTCGGCCAAAATGCTGACACTCTTCAATCTAGAGTGACAACACCCGGGACCTCATTGGCAAACCAGAACCATGAGAATCCAGCTGCGACCTAACCACCGACCGGAAGTGTTGCTAGGCGCTGCCAAAGCTAAGCTATACGTCCACAAACGACTATTCGCGTTCATCTGCTTGTGTTTAAGCCTCTTCCTTCTACTTTACGGCAAAACGATATTCCACGTAACCCGGGAGTTCGTAATACATTCCAACTTCAACTTCAACCTGTGCAAGCGGTTCCATCACATTAATTACGCGGAGAACGTACGTTCCTCGGTGCCAAGAGTTATTCATCAAATATTTCTCAACGCTTCTGAAAATCGCATAGAATTTGTCCGTCAAAACAGACCAAAGATGGAATCCTGGCTGCGGATGAACCCGGACTTCATGTACATTCTCTGGAACGAGTCCATGGTTCGCGGTCTCATAAACAAAAGCTACCCGAGCGTGTTGCCCCTCTATGAGCGCTATAAGGATGTCTGGATAGCGCGCATGGACATCGCCCGTTACGTAGTGGTCCATCACATCGGGGGTGCGTACGCCGATATCGACCTTGAGTGTAAGAGACCGATAAGAGAACTCTATCACGAAATAGGGGACAGAAAGGTAGCGTTGAACTACTCATACGAGCCATTTGGAATTGCCAATAACTTCTTCTTGGCTAGTAGGAACCATGAGTTTTTAGCTCACGTAATTGACGGTCTTGCCGAGGCGGATGTTTTGTATTTCACGCCATATATAAACCTGATGTTCCGGACTGGGCCCATGTATTTGCTCGGTCGTTACCTGAACTATATTCATAAAGAAGACATTTTCATAATGCAAACGTCGCAAGTTTACGTCGTTGTCGACCAAGCCGACCATTCTTGGCACGGTTTAGACGGTCTATTTATACGCTTCGTTTGGACGTCAGTAAATTCCATACATTTACTAAGTATACTCGTGATTCTAGTGTTTGTCGTTAGAATACACACTTTACTGGCTGTTCGCCGTGAGATAGTGTCAAATACCCGCCGATGTGTTCATCGCCAATATCCATCGCAACTGTCCATGTCTACCATTGTTGAGGACGAACCTTTGTGACCAATAAACAAGGGTATATGTCGCAAAGATACAACGTTACTCGACAGTCGCTACCAAGAATAACAACGTGTTTCAAAGCAAGTTTTAATCTTAAATTGTAAAGTAAAATCTTCCGACATTTGACTTCACCTCCAGGCTTGGGAATTACATGCTCCTGTATTCAAATGACTAATTGTTAGTTCACCGTGTCGGCACAGTGTGGTTTGACCCATATTGACTAAGTCAACAGAGAGGACATGTGATTATGAAAATATAGTTTATCGTTGATTGATAAATAATAAATACCCAATCGTGAGACCTGGTATGCTTTAAAGAAGGCATTGCAATTGTGTGCTAATTTTTTTAGTAATGAATATAATGACTGATCATATTCAATGAGATTTATCATTGGTCACTTTCATTTATATTTTATACATTCCGCTACATGTAACCTACATTTGGACAACTGTTATAGAAAAAGTATAATAACAATAGATGGAATTAGAAATATTCCAATATATTTATACACTTTTATGTTTATACTAATAGTATTCTAATAAATATTTTTTGTTATGGTAACCTGAGCGGAATCAGACACAAATAACAACAAATATAAAAATATCACTCAAGCGCAGAGTATCCTCTTGCCAAACAGTCTCTATCAAAGAATTATACAATGCATGATATTATTGTTTTGTTTTTTCATGATTGCGCTGAGATTATGTAAGCCATTATTTGTTGAAAAACTGTATGTGGTTAATTTGCTTGAGATTATAGATCCTTTAATTTACATTTTCTGTATTTTAGTATGCCATTTAAACTCTTAATTTCATGTTAATAATAATTGCCCTATGTCAAAATGCCATTTTAACTCATGTAATTTACATTTTCAGTATTTCATTGTGCCATTTAAAATAATTTGTTCATGTTAATAATATTTGCCCTATGTGAAATTGCCATTTTATTTAATTTGTTATGTATGTATCACATAAACATCTCATGCTCAAATACTCTATTCAAGGTCAGTTACGCATCATATCACTCATTTTTCACAAACGGCATTATATCTATTTGCATGTACATTTGTATTTTAATACCATAAATCCATTTTATATTTTATGCAATAAAATGAAACAAGCAAGTTTAATGTGGTTTCCTTTACAGTGTCGCATATATAAATGAGTCGCGCTCTGAGAAAAGGGGGTTTCATGCATGTGCGTTAAGTGTCGTTCCAGATTAGCCTGTGCAGTCCGCACAGTCTAATCAGGGAGGAAACTTTTCGCATTAACTGGATTTTCGTCAAGAAGAGTCTTCCTTTAAACGAAAAATACAATAAAAGCGGAAAGTGTCGCCCCTAATTAGCCTGTGCGGACTGCACAGGAAAATCTGGGGCGACACTTTACGCACATGCATTAAACCTCATTTTCACAGAGCGAGGCTAAAATGTATTCATGTTGAATAAATTTGCGCATTGCAAGTATACAATTATTCGTGCTATAAAGATATTTGCGAGCGATCTTTAATTTATACTTCATCATCTTTCATCGTGAAATCTTGTCAATAAACATGGATTCATGTGACGCTTAGGTAATTGCATCGTGCATCAGGGAGCTGCAATTATGTTGCTCTGTTCAACCATTGCATACTTCAATAGAGATGCACCTGAATTATATTTTATTGATATATAATTGTAATTGCAACGCTATGACGTTAATGTTCACAAGTGCGTGTAGTGTGATTTATTTAGGAGTGGGAATCGGTATTCCTTTAAGCAGGTTTTGACACTAATTGCTTTGCATAAAACATTTGCAGGCCACGGTTTTCACTTTGTTAAGTGGTGTGGTGTATGTATTTTCCTGTATTGTATAGGCATTTGACATTTAATTTAACTGTCCCATAGCGATATCAAAGTATTTCCATTGGCTAAAAGCAGAGCCTCTACGTTTATAAATTTTCATGCCTAAATAAGATTAATTGATTTTCAGTGGTCAGTTGAAATGTCCTGTTTTCTTTAATACGAATTGCGCCATCTTGAAATATTGAAACAACAGACACACAATACAATGTGTAAAATGATCAGGTCTAATAGCGCAGCACACACGCATTTTCGTGCACATAGCTCCTTAAAGAGAGTACACATTTTGGCAAATAATGTAAAGATAATCACAAAAATACTTTAAACGATATTTCATTTGTATTTTTTCCGCGCTTAATGTTATTGGCAGTCGTCTTGCTGACTCGAACCAATAAAGAAAATGAAGGACAAATAGCAATGCATATAAGAAACCTTTTATGTAATTTCATTCATTATAAATCAAACTATAATCAATTTGTGTACATCACCGTTTCCTGACCGTAAAGAATAGTCCGTTGAAATCAGTTAATAATCGTTGCCGGTTCTAAATATTGATAATAAATACCGTTCTCGATCGAAACAGATATTTGAGGAGACCTGTATGCACTTATAATGCGGTCATAAATCATCCAGCCCATAACATAATGGTAGCAATGCAAAACCTATAACTTGTGTGTGTCTGGTTCGAGAATAGAACCTGACTTTAAAAACAAATATATATGTTCTTCTTCGATATATATGTGCATATAATTGAACGATTTTTTGGGGCCAAATTATGTATAAAAATCCGCGTTGACACAATTTCATTAACGCACATGTTCGGGGATCGGGGAATAAACCCGGTCGCCTAGGTGAGAAGCGCGTGTAACAACCACTACTTTAACCGGACCGCCTCTCAATACCAGAGCGTGTATGTCAGAGTTTATTTAAAGGTCCCGATGCGTCTTCCCGACTGCCTCTATGTCCGGACCTTGAACCATACCATAACAAAGTCTGGCTTCTTGTATACCGCTGTTTATCCTTATCGCCAAGACGGAGGCAATTATCCTAATCGTGTCCCTGGTTTTCATCGTTGTTCATTAAGAAATATTTCGAATGATAGAAACACATAATGGGGGACATCGTATATTGTAAAGCCTACATGTTTGTGTCAAATTGTTTGCGAACATTTACCGAATATCCAGTTGACTAAATCCGCTCCACAACATGAGTCATAGCACACCAACTGTGATATAATCTTTACGTTAAATTGTTAACTTGAAAAGTATCAGCAATGGGTTTATGAGTTATACGTCCACGTTTTAAATGTATGGGATACAATAACGGAAGATTTTTTTTTTAATTATTAGATACAATTACGGAAGAGGTTTTTTAATTATTAGATACAATAACGAAAGAGGTTTCTAAATTATTAGATACAATTACGGAAGAGGTTTTTAAATTATTGGACACAATTACGGAAGAGGTCCAGGTTTACCAAACATACAATGTATAGAATTGCATGGCTGAAATCAATCTTATCTTCTCACAGAGATTGTCGCCTACAGGTTAACGGAAGAGCTATACTCGAATCAGTCAAATCTCTGTGCGGAGGCTGGGATCAATCTCTAGAATCTTGACAACAAGGAACATATGTTTATGTCGTATATGTAAGATGATCGTCAGGACCGAGGGCAAACACATACAGAATTATATATGTTTGTATATCAACATTATATCCAATTTGACTTATCAAGAAGTTTGATTGACAGCTAGTAAGTCGTCATTTGAAAAGTTACAGCCTGGTGAGTTTGAATCTTAACGCGGTGTATATATTATGGAAGAATAGTACAGAATATTGTAATTTTACTTATGCAGATTCAGCTCATCTTCGTTAACACAAATATACAATAATAACATTCGTGAAAATGTATTCCCAGCCCGATTCATGTACATCAACATTTGTGTAGAAGTGCTAAAAATCACCATAATGCGGAGAGTTTTGTTAGTCGTTGTTTTTTCTGCAATGGAATACTTGTTTACGTTGTATAACTACATTCAATCACGATTGTGGTACAACCAATTTGTGATCATATGATGTCCTCAAATATTCCGATAATGTTTTGATATGTAAGTAGTACAAACAAGTACAAAATAGTAATAGCTATTTTTAAACAAACATGGGAAACATGATACTAGTAAAAAGGTGTAGTATTGTATTTCATAAACAAATATTGAATAGATACAAAAGGTTTCTGTCCATGAATCGACTAACCTTTATACACGCATGTGTATGAAGAAAATACTGTTTTAAAGTGTTCTTATTGTTAGACGTATGGACAGAAATTCCAGTATGTTCCCTTTCAGCTTTTCACAAGACAATATTTATTTAAGAGATCAACTTAACAGAAAACGAACAACATCTATTTAGTGTGTTCTACCGCTATTGTAACCGGATCAAATTAAAGTGCCCGCAAGATAAATCTCCATTAAAAATAACTGTGCCTTTACCCCAACTATTGCCTGATCAAATATCCATTTCATAATATCTGCAATTGAAGCACGACCTTCAAGCTACAGATCTTTTATTAAATGCATTTAAAATGACGGCTGACTAAAGCAATTAAGTTATTACATGGCCGGGTAAATGTTCGAAATTATGTTTGCTTTTGAAGTAGACTTGTTTAGCAAAAGATTAGAGGAGACGACATAAGCGTGAATTCATGGATTAACAAAAACAGGTATGGAAATTTAGATATAGTTTACAAAAAATAATCTTACTATGTTCAATTTCTTGCGAAATTCCATCTTATACGGTTGTTAATTTTATTTTGAACCTTAAATATTCTTTAAATTTGTTAATTTGTACAACGCTGTCTTGGAATTGCAAGTTAATGAACCCGAAGCAGCTCGCATATTGTTATACTTTTATATTTTCTTTCACGTTACTTAAGATGCTATGTTGGATATAAATTAAAGTGGATGAAAAATTCACGTACCTTGCAAACATGGCTATGAAAGTAATAACACAGCCAAATGTTTCGTATAAAACTCCTCTCCTTTTTTTTTATAAAATTGTCGCTATTCGCATCTATTTTAATAATATCATTACATGTACTTATGTCCTGATTCTGTCTTTCACAGCGAAACCTTTTCCTCTCAAACTTCGCAAAATGCAATTGCGATCCGAAGCCATCGTTTCGCGCCCTAAGGCCGCCATATTTAGCTTCCGGGACAATGAATACTCATCACATGCGGAGGTTAAGTATCTAGTGGAGACGCAACTATCGGTGAGAGTGAAGAGCATTCAGTTCGACCCCATCAACGTTCGTACCCAAACAAAAGGGGCTCGCAGTAGATGGATTGTGGAATTCAACACACATAAGGACCTCGACGTGGCGATTAAAAAAGGGCTGGTTTTAGGAAAAGACAAGCTTCTGTTCTATCGATACGACACGGCTAACAAGAAAGATGTTTCTAAATTCAAATTCTTTGTTGCTGCATTTAAGGCGAAGAAGAAATTAAGGCGATCAGCACACTGACATGCTTCATCCATGTGACAAGATTGAGTGACTAATAATCTGAGATCACACGACACAAGTTGCACATATTGTGCAATCCTTGACGGAAATATTTCGATCTTTATATAATATATTGTGCGGGTATTTCAGATAGCACTTTGAGTCATATACACGTTAAGAGACTGTACGTGTTAGAGTCACTTTTTGTTGAGTTATGTAAGCCATACACAACGGATCTCTGGCTATAATACGGTTTCTCTCCTCCTGGTGAAGTTTCACTTTTTATATTGGATTACATATTATAATTTTATACGATATATATATGTTGATATTTAACTAACGTGATACTAAGTAACAGATGATCCGTTTGACTCAAATAAGTCGACACCTGCCTAAATTGTGTCTTAAACTTCGTATGCATTTTTTATGTATTCATATACGTATTACTGATAATACTAAAAAAAATACCACGATTAATCGGGATCTAATTTAATGCACACTAATGTTCAACTAAGTTCTTATATCGTACTATTATCATTTTATTATAAAGCCACGCCTCCTATCTTTGATGTATTCGTATAGTTTTGTATATTTTTACAACTGTTAATCTTATATTACAAATTATTATAATGTTTAATTTTATGCTATATTTAGTGATAGTAAAAAATGCTCAGAACCTGCTTCTTATAATGATTAAATATGTCCAACATTTACTTCTCGTGTTTATTTAATGAGAACTAATCCGCTTTGTCAAATAAAATAGGAAGAATAAGTTAACGAAATCACATGCCAAAATGATAACTCAATTAATCACAGTCCGATTTATATATCTGCAATCAGGAAGTGATTTCAAATCTTACATGCCGTAAACAGTTTAAAACCAGTCCCAACGTAACTCAATGTACACATAGTACGTTTTGATACATCGTGTTCTCATTCATAAGTAGGAAATACATTACGACTTTTCCTTCCAGTGTCTACATATTTCTTTTCTATCAAAATCGAAAAACGATAACTTGATAATGTATTAAACATAAATCTACGTACATTTAATAGATCGATTGAACCATCGCTAGTCACAATTACAAATAAATATAAAGAAGTGAAATTCCAAAAGCTCCAGCAGTATTGTATTTCTATTATACTCACGTTCGTGGTCCTTTATTTATGGCAAGTGACCAATTGCCAAAACCAGTACGGCACAATACGAAACAACATACAGCACATAGTAGAATAAAGCTGGGGTCACCGCCTTGGAACGGTGAATGGTAAGCATTGGGTGTTTAAACCGGTTATAGAGCGCTAAACACTTGGCCCAGCAATATTCATGATACATATAAGTGTAAATAAAATTTAACCTCATAGCATTGCAACTCAAATTAAACAGTGATAAGAGGGAATTACTGGCGGCAAAATTATACAAATACCTCCCCCATCCTGACCGGTTCCAACTCTACTCATGATCATCAGTTCTTAAATGGTTGGCGTGTGTTGTAATATGTTTTAACAAATGTTCTATAATGATATTGTCAAGCAAATGAAATTTGAAGACAAAAAGTCCCCGTTACTATCGGATCAAATTAAAGTGCCCGCAAGATAAATCTCCATTAAAAATAACTGTGCCTTTACCCNACTATACATCCCTAATTTTGGAAATAAATTGATCCAATTTTGAAGGATGGAAGAGTCCACTCGGTATAAATGGGTTAAAACACAATTAACATCGTGTGCGTCACTACAAAACGTTACGTAGATTATATCGCATTAAAGAGACAAGTACTGTAATAAATTCAAGTTTCACTGTTTTTCATTTTTCTTGAACAACATTTAAAAGTACGCAAACATCGTTATTTCAAATTGTACGTAAAGCGCGATTTCATTGACCCTACAGAAAAATCCATAATTCAATTGGACATTCAGATAAAGCGTCTTAAAACCGTAACAAAGTGGACGAACACTTAATTAAAATGCCTTTTATATGTTCATTATGAGTAAGGGAAAAGGGAAATGTATCGATTTTTGTTTGATTTCCCATGCTCTTTATGGAGATAACACACGTGCTTGTGTGTGAAAATCGAAAAAATAAAACGGATGATTATAATTCTGTGTCGCACTATCTTTCAGCAACAGAGCGGGGATAGAATAGAGTTATAGTTCGTTTTATACCTGGTGTACATACCGGTATTATCAATATGATAGTAATAAATTGTATTACATTGCCAATATAATAATAGAACATTGGTCAAACCATATTTAAACACAAACCAACCATCCGAAAGTTCTTGGGTTCATTGAGTGGGGTCGGGAAAGGTCCAGATGTATGGTAAATTCCAGGATACTGCTGTTTGTGCTTAAATATACATGACTCAATTTCAAATATGTAATGTTTCATATAGATCGCTTTCAAACGACCATCCCACAGCACAAGTCATCTATCCTACCACACACACAAACTGTGATATAATACCACTGTATTCTGGTTAGAGTGTGGTGACCCTTATTATCTGCTGATAATAATTACACAGCTGCAGAGACATATAAGTGCTCAGTCATCTGAGACAAAACAAAGATCTATTTATAAACATGTATGTATAGATCTTTGGACAAAAGACGGCTGATAAGTATACTGGATATTATGGCGGATCGAGTGACCATACCGAACAGGTGGGATTTCCCCCGGGTACACCGTTTTCACCACACAGCACAAGACCACATCAAAAGTGAATATCTTTCAGTATAACCCAAATACCTGTACATTTAGTTTGAAATGCACCTATAATTAAAAATATGTCCCAACTGCCGTGAGTGCTGAAATACACTCCGGGTCCTCACATAGTGCAGACTCAGGAGCGGAAGGACATTACAATTTCGAAATACACATACAATGGCAGATGAATAGACAAAGTGGAATACCTAATTATCCAATACCCAATGTCTTAAATAGTTCTTTGGTTGAATGTGGAACGTTTACTTGAAATTAACGGTCTTTCAGTAAGTGTTCCCTGTAGTTCAATGCTAGTGCAATGCTTATTGAGAGAAAAAAACTTTGCCCTTTCGCTATAGTGAAATGATTCGAATGTTTCAGTTTTGAAACATTACGATTGAATCGCCTGTCCCAGTGAAACACCCTACCGAGATTTGGCCAAGTTATAAATCAAGCCAACATGTCCATGGCGTAGTGGACATGATGCCCCAGGAGGTACCATCATTCCGTCTCAGTATGAGCGAGACGGGGTTTAGAATAAATCTCGCCATTGGCATTGTGTGCCGAAAATAAAACTAAAGAAATCGTTGCAGTTTTCAACATATGAAAAATCCGTGCTGTAAGAGTAGCAATAAAAAAGCTAAAATTGGTACAGGTAACTTATTTTTCCAATTTGCAATCAAAGAATGTGCTGGTATTTGTATATAAAAAAAAAAAAAACACTTCATGGCATAGATGTTCGGATGATTCTTTCGGATACTGTATTTAATTGGATTGGTTGAAGTTAAAATCTTTATATTGTTAAGATGTAATCAACGTAGTTTAACTAAGAATAAGAAAAAACAAACCAAAATCCAAATAGAGCCTTACCCAATACAGACAGTTGTACGTCTTTATTGCAATAAACAACCTGTCATAATGTCTTAATGAGGCACTCCAAAATTGATATAAAGTTATTAAGTGAATTCAAGACTGTGCAAGTATGTCTGTGACTGTAAATTGTATAAAATTTGTACCCCACAAATTTAAGAGATTTTCACATTAATTATCCCCACGCTTTTTGAAAAAAAGGTGGGGATATTGTGGTTATCTCCGCCGTCCGTCTGTCTGTCCGTCCGTCCATCCTGGCCAATATCTCCTCCTACACTATTAGCACTAGAACCTTGAAACGTACACACATGGTAGCTATGAGCATATGTGCGACCCTGCACTATTTGGAATTTTGATCTGACCCCTGGGTCCAAAGTTATGGGGGTTGGGGTGGGGCCGGGTCAGAGATTTTCACTCATTTTTTTAGGTTATTTTACATTAACTTCTTCATTTCTACACCGATTTACTTCAAATTGATACTGGACCTCTCTTATGACAATACGGTCACTATCAACCATGCATGGCCCCATTCCCAACCCTGGGGCGCCCCGCCCACATAGGCCACGCCCACCCAAAATTGCCTTTTACTATTATTTCTTCATTTCTACACGGATTCACTTCAAATTGATACTGAACTTCTCTTATGACTATACGGTCAATCTCAACTATGCGTGGCTTCATTACCAACCCTGGGGCGCCCTGCCCACATAGGTCACACCCACCCAAAATTGCCTTTACTATAACTTCTTCATTTCTACACCAATTCACTTCTAATTGATACTGAACTTCTCTATGACAATACGGTCAATCTCGACTATGCATGGCCCCATTACCAACCCTGGGGCCCCGCCCACATAGACCACACCCACCCAAAACTGCCTTTTACTATAATTTCTTCATTTCTACACCGATTCACTTCAAATTGATACTGAACTTCTCTTATGACAATACGGTCAATCTCAACTATGCATGGCCCCATTACCAAC
>VMBQ01000657.1:0-82059 GCA_007657795.1 Dreissena rostriformis
TGCTGTGGTTGAGCAAGAAAAGGATGGAGTTGGAGATGCTTCAGCAGGAGAGGCTTATCAGAAAGCAGCAATGTCAAAATGAGAACAGGGAAATTGACACGGATTTCATCAAGAAGGCAATAGGGAGACGCTGGGAAGAGATATTGAGAGAAGTTGGACCACGAATGTTGAGAGAGGGCAGTTCTATAAAAGATTTCGGCTTAAGAATATTAATGTAATGTGAAATAAAATAAAAAATATTTGAATAACACGTGTATCTTGGCTACATTAGTAATGATTACAAACTGTTTCATTTAAAACAGTTTTGTTATTCAACATTTAAATGGCATTATTCAAAAGTTCGTTATCTGTGAGGAAGTCATCATAAAATCTTTGAAAGTATCCACAAAGGCTACCTGCATTTTTTTGTATAAATCTTCTTTAATCACTTTCGGCGATTTTAAGGATGTCTTTTTAAATATTTTACCATTTTTAATGGGATAAAGTGGAGAGCCCTCTCATTCGTGAGAGTTTTCTATAGGTTTCATGATTGTTTTTAACAAATAAGTATTTTTTCAGTAAAGTTCAACCGCGCGTTTGTAATATGAAGTCCCCACACTGATCCGACATTTTTATAACCGTTCAAACGCGCGGTTGCACTTTACTTAAAAAATACTTATTTGTTAAAAAAAAAATCATGATACCAATAGAAAACTCCCACGAATGAGCGGGCACTCCACTTTATTCCATTAAAAATGGTGAAATAAATAACAATACGCGTGTGCGCGTATGTTATTTGGGATCAGCCCCTCAATCCTCCTTTAGTGTTGCTTTACGGCGGTGGTCTTGGATAAGCAATACTGATCAAACTATGTGAACATAAATTTGTAGGAAATATACCTTTTCTATTTACATTTAAAACGTAAGGCATACATAATGTATAAGCTTTGGTCCGGCGGGGGGGGGAGGGCGGCGGATTTACCTCCTTCCAGATAATCTCGTGCATAAATCCTATTTTCATGTGTAAATAACTATAATTTATGTCATTCTATACAAAAAGGTATCGTGAATCAAAGGATTGTGTATGCATGTTTGTTTGGTGCATATTATTCTAAGTACTTATAGAATAACATTTACACAATCATTTTTTTTTGAATACATACATTTTCGCGAAAAAGAGATATTCCGAAGTGTTTAGTTGGGTAAGGTTAAGTGATTTAGTTATTATTTGTGCATACCAAAAATCCTTTTGAAATACATGACTGACTTGTATACCTGTGTAAAAAGCCCATTTGATATTTTGTTTTATTTTGTATGTTTTAGTTTGGTAAGCTCAATTACTACCGAATTTATATGGATAATTCTTATCTAATTTGCTTATCAATAAAATCGTTATCGCTAGAAAATCTTAAGTTTTATTTTTCGTTGTTATTGAGTGTGTTTTTATTATTATTTGTATAGGTAAACTTTATCCTAAGTATTAAAGACGGTAATACCATCGTTGCTTGAGGGCCAGAAGTGATAATCGGTCCTAGAGTGAATAATCGCCCTCAGGCCTACGGCCTTCGGGCCGATTATTCACTCTGCGGGCCGATTATCACCTCTGGCCCTCAAGCAACGAGGTATTAACCTCTAATTAATCATTTCAAGAACAAACAAGAACGTTCAACAAAGAAATACAAAGACATAAATGAAAATTAATGTTGCAAGAGTGTTGCAAACTTACTGATTATACGATTAGTTTTCTTTATTATGGCTCTATTTCTAATCAATCATCCCCTTCCCACAATCCCCAACCTACCCGTCCGTCCCCACGGACGCCCCACGTGTACGCAGCAGACGCCATTTTCGTGTCACTCCGTCGATTTACCGAAGCAGATGACATAGCCACGTGGCCGATTTGAAAGCGGAATCCTTGGAAGGCTTCGTGTCCGTATTCACTTTCAAATAACTTTAAGGACGCTAGAAATCATTTTGCGATTATCACGAACAATTCAATACGATGACACCGACTGTGGCATGCTTGTTTTACCGGATAATGAATTATCGGCCGGGAGAATCTTGGAAGACATAAGTATATTTGGTTTCAATTTTGTAGCAATTTTTTGTTCCATGACGGTTCTTTGATGAGGACGACAAATCAAGCATCAACCCAAGTGAAATAAGCGACGCTTCGTGACTACTTCAGCGCTGAATTCCCCGGGTAACCGATCTCGTCTGAGTTACAATAATGGGCGATAAATGATAGAAGAATTGTCTTTTCAATCAGTTACAAGCTTTCATAGCTTCAGATAATTGCTGAATATGAAAAGAAAGCACTTGAAAGATTGTTGACTTTATATTCAAAAGATGACTGGCCATTTCCCTGAGGTGAAACCGGAGACGATGTCGTGCGGATACGTTGTATTTTTATGAGCATTTAACAACAATATATATAATAATCTAGTGTAAAAGGTTCTGGAAAACTTCAGTATATTAGTGGCTGAATTGTTATAGTAGTTATTTATGCTATACGTAACTGATCGCTGTATGTCTATGAGAATTAAGGCTTTGATAGGATGTGATGCGTAACCATAGGTTATGATTCGCTACTGTGCGTCCTGTTGCAATTTGTTCACGATTTGGCAATAACATATTTACGATTTGACACGGTGTGATCTCAAGTTCAGATACGATTCCATACGATAATTCGGTAGCGTTTCCAATGAATCCACGATTTTGCCTCGATCAAACACAATCAGCACGATCGAGTTCTCCATATTAGTACGTTCTTGTACGAGGTGATACATTATTCTAGTTTAGCAAGAATCAATATGCTCCGTTATGATGAAATACGATTGTAAAATTAGAAAAGAGATTCAGTATTTCAACATGAAATTATTTTTCATTGATGTTTATATATATCTGAACATTTAATGTAACACGGATGAGGTGTTCAACAAAATGATGGTTTTGAAATAGAAAATTTGTTGTGAAATTATATAAATAAGCGATACTAGTATTTGAAAGAAGATATTCTTTTCTTCAAATGGCTATATGAACGATACATACGTTATAATATTGTCAAGAATAATAATATTTAAATACAATTTTATAAATCGTTGCTTAACAACTGTGTCCTGTTTCTATAAACGCTAAAATATGCATTGTACTAATCTTAATAAGTTGTCCACAGGGAAACTAAACGGGCGCGGGCAAATCTGTAGCAGCAGTAGCAAATTCGTCATGAATGAAATATACATGAGGAACCGCTATACGCATGCGCATTATCGATTACGGGACTGTCGTATAGTAACATTCTCAGTAGGCGATTTTAAAAAACGTTAGTTCGAATCCATCTAGAGGGATGATCGATAATACATGATTTTTTAATTGTATTATCATTTTCTCTTGACGATTTTTTATCAATAAAACGTCGTTTCTAGGTTTATCTAATGAAGGTCACCATATACTAGAAGATTTCCTAAACAAATTTAATGTAAAAGCAATAACTTAAAAAAAAATAAAGTTAAACTTTTGCTTATAGAGACCCCGATAACCATACCTTTTCTTAAAGAGCATTTCAAGCCGAATTGATTTAAATAATACAAAAGATATGTCATGCGTTATGCAAGAAAGAACTCGACATCAATCAACGGTCACTGTTTTACGGCCATCTATTTACCGGCTGCTTTCCAGTGGATGAGGGTTTCCCGCCCTCTGTCAAAGTCTCATGTAGTCTCCAACCTTCAAGCATAAGAGTGAATTTCTATTAAACAGCAATGTTTTCCCTGCCACAAGGACAAAGAAACATTCTTAAATAACGTCATGGCAAGTGTCTTCTAATAAATGATGTTTATGTTTTTAGAGAGTATAGATTGCACCTCATTTTTTTTAGTATATTGTAACCTGAAAAAAGACTTGTAAATTCCTTACATGATAAAAGTATATGGGCTGCAGTTTAAGATTGCAATAAGCGGGTGCTGATTCTTGGAATAGAGATAACTTGAGGACAGAGTGATTTTATTTTTTAACTCTCACAGATTGACTTAGTGGGGCGCAGTTGGACTTTTACAAACACGCATGCGAGCGCACGCACGCATGCACGAACACCCACACAATACGGCCAAGGGATGAACGGAGGTGCGGATTTTATTGTAAATCAAACATTCATTGATTGAGCGATGAATACCAATGTTTCACTGTTTTAATAAATTATATTTAAAATGTTTTTTTTTTGTCCAGAGTTTGGACTTCAAAGAAATGTCGTTTCTTCGAGAAATCGTTTGGATTCTGGTCAACACAAGCAAATGGACAGTGTTGTGGGTTGTGGAATTTTTATTGAGAACATAAATCTACTGGAAGGATCAATATTACAAATACCACCACAAGACTCTCGAAGTTATGTTCCCACTCACGTCGAATGCCGTGAGAGTTAGGCCGATTTGTGGACGTTTCCTACTGATAATTGCGAGAAAAATGTTTGCCGGCTTTACGTCTTGCGCTCCTAAAATCTGTAAATAGCTCTGATTTCGGACAGAAGCTTACTCGGATCCCCGCAGAGAATTCTGTGACATTGTTGTAAATTATGCCGCAAATGGGTCTGTCCTGCTGTATGTCGTACGGTGGCGCTGCGGCATTAATAATGGATGCTTTGTCAACAAGTTTATTAGAGAATGTTCCTGTTATTCGGTGCTAATTTCCCGCTATAATCCTTTTGAACCTCGAGTCTAATACGAACTGCTCGTGGATAGAAGCGTCTTAAATGCTGCGGGAATAAGTCCGGATTGGGTTCCGGTGCTGTCCAAGGACATAAAAGACGCGCAGTGTAGATTACTAAATGTTAATCAAAAATATACAAACCCTCAGCCACTCATTGTGAAATATGAATTACATATCAGAGTACCGTGTCCAATATGCCTAACCAGTAAATTTGGTAAACTTATCGACTCGTAATGGCTTTTTAATCTCCAACGTTGGATTTAAGTCTTTAGCGACAATTTTATTGTTATTGCTGAGAAATTGCGGACTGTACAATTTCTACTTATATCTGCAATATATGGTTTCATAATCTATAAAACAGGATGTACACCACTTCAGTGGCAACCACAACAGTCAAGAGAACTTATAGATAAATGTGAAAGCTGTTAGCATTTATGGACAATGACCGAGAAAAAATAGATCAAATACGCGATACAATTGACAAAACAACAAGTAATGCAGCAGAACCATATTGCATAAATTGACCTCAATATAACGTATTGAACTTAACTAGATATCAAAACGGAATTAAATAATATTAGTGCGCAAAGATTTGTATTTGGGTAAACATGACAAGGATCCCTTTTCATACAACATCGGTTCTATTGTAACTAGTTCATACCCCATAATAACTATAGTACGAATGTCATATAGCGTTATTACTATACTGGGAACCATGCCATGTTTGGTCATGACAACATTACCTATGTTTTATAAAGGCATGGCTACAGTACCTTTGTCACACAACGTCACGACTATAGTACTATGTCACACAACGTCACGACTATAGTACCTATACCACACAACGTCACGACTATAGTACCTATGTCACGCAACGTCACGACTATAGTACCTATACCGCACAACGTCATGACTATACTACGTATGTCACACAACGTCACGACTATAGAACATGTGTCACACAACGTCACGACAATAGTATCTATGCCACACAACGTCACGACTATAGTACTATGTCACACAACGTCACGACTATAGTTCCTATACCACAAAACGTCATGACTTTAGTACATATGTCACACAACGTCACGACTATAGTACCTATGTCATACAACGGCATGACTATGGTAGTATGTCACACAACGTCATGACTATAGTACCTATGTCACACAAAGTCATGACTATAGTACCTATGCCACACAACGTCATGACTATAGTACCTATGCCACCCAACGTCATTACTATAGTACCAATGTCACACAACGTTCTTACTATAGTACCTATGTCACACAACGTCATAACTATAGTACCTATGTCACACAACGTCATTACTATAGTGTATATTTCACATAACGCCATGACTAGTGTACCTATGTTACACAGCGTCATTACTATAGTACCTATGTTTATAACGTCATAACAATATGTCTTAGTCTCTCAGTTATTACTATAGTATGTATGTCATACACCGTCATAACTATAGTACCTATGTAATTCATTGTGACTAATAAAGAATGTACCCATGTCACACACTGACATTACTATTATACCCATGTCACAAACCGGCACTACGATTTTGCCTATGTCATGCATCGTCATTGGTATATTACCTTTGTCAAAAACTGTCATTACTAAATCCTTCCATAACACAGCGTCCATTTGTCTGTTACGGATAAAAGCCAAATACCTTTACATCACAAGTTATTTTGTTCAAAACGGACACATACGATTAACTGAATGTTCAACTGAAGCTGACCTCTTATGCAATTCGTGACAACTAATTGAGATACCTTTCAGGATTTGTTTTTCATGAGATTTGAGAAACGTAAATTGCCAGGCCAGACACTTTTTGCTATTGTAGATTTGACAAAAAAACGCCCGTTCTACAGCTTAGAGTATAATTTGGGCGAATTTACTAACACATTACCTGGAAGGGTATAATACATCATGGTATATTGAATGACAACGAATGTGAGGTATTTTTTACCACATGCTTTTAAATAAGGAATACAATAACTAAGAATTAATATTTACGTAAACGTCAAGATAAAAGTGGAAGCTGTTCACATTACATGACGTCACTTAACGTTGCAACGCCATTTCAGCAAAATAACGTGCGCAATTCGTCTGTCAAACAAAAAAGAGCCCATGATAACGCTAAAAAAGCTCTATTACACATGTTTAAGATAAAAATATTCGTATTGGTAATATAACATAGAAATCAAAGTGAAGCGTGTGATAAAAAGTTCACAGTTTTTTGAAAATGTCAATTTTCAAAAAAATACTTTCAGAGAATGTAAACATTATGTATTCCTTTAAACAAGCAAAAGGTTCGTTTATGGATAATTATCAATCAAACTCGGCTTTTGCACCGTGTTTCTTTTAATCTATACGTTGGAAAAGAAAAAAACGTGTATTACTTACATGACGTTTAAAATACGCTTGCTGTATACACATTTATGAGCTCTAGCGGATTTTGTTAAACATTAAGTGCCAGTTCGAATCAAAGTGTAGGAAATATTTTATTTAACCTTTTTCTTGCAATCTAAGTTATTTATGTGTATTCGAAATATAATAGTTTCTCAGAATATGTAAATACCTTTAATTCCGCCAGGCACTATTGGCAAAGCGCTTAAGTACAAATTGGAGGATCGCCGTTTCCATCCCCGACTCAGCCACATAACGTGTTTTGGAACTGGTCTTGCAATCCACTTTACGGTCATCCCCCCCCCCCCNTCCCCCCCCCCCTCACCTCTGATTCAAATAGGGCTGTTGTAATTTATTGACATAAGCATCTTAACTTAGTACTCGCAGACCATCTATCCCGGGAAATGTGTGAGGTGGTAAACTTACCGCCGCGGTACGACTGAAATACCGTTGAAAACGTCAAAAATTCCAAATAAACGAAGAAACAAAATAATGACATTATTCAAAGTAAGGAAAGTCCCTTTAATCATCGCCGACAAACGGGTATTTAGTATAGCTCAAACTTTTCGATTTGTCAAACAATTACATTGATATCATGTATGCGTATTTTCATGTAAACAACCGCTGCAAAAAATCGTTTAAATTTTGGTTAACTTATATATAAGTACGTAATTTCGTCATTGTATCATTAGTGTACAAACAACATGGTCATTTTTCCGAACATGCTTCCAGGACTTTTCGACTCCACGAGGCACGATGCGTTGATTTTCGAGATCGTATCTTTTTCTGCCTTTTCAGTAATTTTTAGAAATAAACCTCAGGTGACGGCAACGCATTATCCGTACTTCGCTGAAGCAATCCGAGTGATTTAATCACGACACAATTAATTCTCAATAAGTAAATTAATTGTTGCGTTTTGGGGGCTTGTTTGTGTGTCAACGTTCCTCTTGATCCAGAGCTATCTGTGTATTTAGGCATGCTCGATCAGAAGTAAATAATTTGTCAGAGTCCCGTCTAAAAGCATTACTGGCCCAGGGCGCTGCTTGATATGCTCGCTTGGATGCAATTTACTAATCGATTAGTCGCGATTATTTTAAGCACACTATAGGCGGAAATAGTTTTGAGTATTACTAAATAGCAGAAGGAAAAGCGTTTTTTTTACATATGTATTTGTATGACTATTGATTCTAAAATGTTAGTGCAATAACGCAATTTTTTCATGTAACATCCGAATCGAAAAGATGGATAGGCTTTTTCGCAGATTTAGTCTCTGGAAGATATTTTGGTTCGCACTACGCCTACCATTTCGCAGTTTTATTTAGAGAATTTATTTGTGTATATTTCAGCAAACACTGGCATGATTAGCCCATGTAACACATGTAGTTATGTAAGTTTGTTGTTTATTTACTTAAGAGGTGATTCATTGGATATAGTAATAGTATTTGTACTTGTACCGCTGTTTATCTGCCAATTCACACTGAGTTGAACATCGGATGAGTAGACGAATAAGTGTTAATTGATTATTTATCAATGAACATGCGCACTATCTATATGTCTCAAATATAAAAAAAATAATTTGGCAATCAAAAATCAGATCTTCTTTTTACTAAGCTTATCAGTGGGATTTTTTTTCGTCGAGCTGTCAAATTGGTAAAATTAACAACCATATTGTTTTTCTTTGCCTGCAGATGATAAGCGAGAAGTATGTTTGAACAGTACAATTTCTGTCATTTTCTGTGGAAGAAGACGGTACTGTACAAAATAATAATACAACCAAAATGAGAGCCAATACACGTAAGTAATACTATGGAGTGAATAACTTAATTTCACTTTATATTTATTAAAATGGTTTATTAACTTTTTAAATGATATGTACACAATGCTTGTCATAGTTATTATAAGATTTATACATGCGTGACTTATAAAGTTTTGAAACACGCATGAATTTACAAACGGCTGGCCCAGTGGTTGGCGTGACCTATTTTTATCCGGTGGTCTTTAACTGCGATTCAATGCAGTGGTGATAACTCAACCTACCCAGAATAAGAAACTCGCCATATTGGCCTCCCCTTGTAAAAAAGGAGAAGAGATTTACCTTTTACATAGGAGTTGCACTGTTATAACGGAGTGGATATCCTTTTACAGAGCAGAGGAGATCCGTTTCACGAGCGTAGATATTCTGTTACACAAGAATCAAATAATGACACAGTTAGTGGAGACTATGGTACAAAGTGAAGTTCATTTTGGACAAAGAGGCGGTGATCGTTTAGCATATTTATTGTCATTGAGCCTCGCTCTGTGAAAATGGGGTTAAATACATGTGCGTAAAGTGTAGTCCCATATTAGCCTGTGCAGATCGCAAATGCTAATCAGGGACGACACGTTCCGCCTCAACTTGATTTTTGCTAAGAAGGGACTTTCTTTAAACGAAAAATGTCATAAAAGCGGAAATTGTCATCCCCGATTAGCCTTTGCGGACTGCACAGGCTTATCTGGGACGACACTTTAAGCACATTCATTAAACCCCCTTTTAACAGAGCGAGGCTCAGTTGATGCGAGTGGAGATCCTCAATTATTAATAAGTGCGCGTTCCGTCGCACATGTGCGCCATGTTCTGTTCCTTAGTACAAAAAAGTGAAGATTCTGGCCCTGTTATATATATGAGATCATATTACAAATAAGGGGAGATCCGTTTACGGATTTGGATTCCCGGCTTGCTACGATTGGATACGCTGTAAAATGGGAATCGAATCGTGTAACGTACATGGGCGGAGTCAATTTTTTGTTTTAAGTGAGAGATTATGCTGTTGCATAAATGAGTGGATATCCTGTTGCATAACTGAGTGGATATTCTACTGCAAATCTCCGTAGAGATTATGTTACATGGTAGTGCGGAGCATGTAACAAAAAGCTGAGACCATGTACCATAGGAGTGGCAATCTTGTTAAACAGGAGTGGCGATGTCACATATGAGTGGCGATTCCGTTTCACATGATTGAATATCCGGTTTAATAGGTGTGGAAACTATGTAACTTATGAGGGCCTATCTTGTGAAAATAAAATGGACATCATGTTACATAGGAGTTGACATTTTGTTACACGTGAATGGAGTCATGGGACCCTGTTATACATTAGTGAACATCATGTTGCCTATATGAGCCGAGAGCCTGTAGCATATACACGTCGAGATCCCGATACATAAAAAGTCGGAGATCATTTGCATAGGAATCGATATCGTGTTGCATATATCAGCGGAGGTCTGGGGATTTGATAGTCTGATTGGAAACATTGTACACAGGGATGGGGATCATGGTACTCGGGATAGGAGAGTCCGTCTGTTTCATACTTACATATCATTGGGTATCATGTTACATATGAATGGAGATGCTGTTTCACAGCATTGGAAATCCTATGGTATAATGTTGGAAACTATGTTACAGGGATGTGTTGACCCTTTGAACATATTCCAGGGTGTAGACCAGGTTAAATAGGAGTTGGGACCGTGTTCCTTGTTACATGGAAGTGGAAGTGTCAATCCAGTTCCATATGCGTAGGCAGCCCGCTATATTCTAAAGCCCTATTTCTGACCGGTTTATATAATGCCAATTCTCAAATTTCCGTCCCCAACGGCACCATAGGCAAACACAAGGTGTAAATCAGGCTGTTGTACACACATGAGATTGCACAATGGAACACAAAGTGGTCACCGCAAAATCCTTTTAGATGGATTTTGTTTTGTTGTCGGTGGCATTGATAACTGGAATTAACCCAGGGGAAGAAACCAATATAATAAGTATCACTTCTACGATATGAATTACCGTTCTTCCATCGTTACCTTTACCATGGGAGCTTACTCATAGTGTGAATAATACATTTCAGGCTGAGTAGAAGCAACAGTTATTGCAAAACACACATGTTTTTAAAAATACGAAATGTTCCTGTATAATTATTTTTGTTTGTTCAATAATGCACTACATACTAGTGTATATTTTAAAATCTCGTATACAACAGTTTGTTCCCAAAAAAAATCTGAAATTATATACATGTGCATATCAAATAAAGCATTGAATAGATATCGTTGTAAAGTTAGTTTAAACAGTGATTATATCAGCTCATAATGCATTTATGCATATAGCCTTGAATGCTGTCCAGTTAGATTGGACTCACGTTTTGTCTTGTTAGAACGCCCATAAATACATTATGGATACTGTTTAGATCGGACAGAAAGGGGAAACAGCACTGCTTTAGTCCTTGTCTGAATACATTTATATATGGAGAGGACAGGGCAAATTCCACAAAACATGCGAGACGCAAACATTGTTTTTTTTTTTTGTATTAAGGCAAAAGAGGTCGCAGCGATTGCACAGGTGCCGCTGTATCTCTCGTTTCACCATTGTAAAGCGTTAGCCAACTCGCAATGCTGCGACTGCTTACATAAGCATATGAGCCTCGGTCTGGGAAAACTGGACTAAATGCATGTGCGTAAAGTGTCGTCCCAGATTTACCTTTGCATTCCGCACAGGCTAACCAGGGACAAAACTGTCCGCTTTTGTGGAATTTTTCGTTTGAAGGAAGTCTGTTTTTCAACAAAAATTTAGTTTATGCGGCAAGTGTTGTCCCTGATTAGTCTGTGCGTACTGCACAGGCTAATCTGGGACGAGACTTTACGCACATTCCTTGAGTCCAGTTTTTTCCAGAACGCGGCTTCATGCATCTCTGTTATATCTGGAGACGGCGTCTAATCTGGTCAGTCTGAGAAGGGACTTAAGGTGGCGCCTTCTGCCTCCATGACGTGTTCTCATTACCACGTCGTTCACGAATGAGAATCCACCATGGCCATCTTAAAAAGGGCAAGTTTAGTGACCTTATTAGGCAGCGGAGCAAAACAATGATGTTTCTTTGCGCCGACCATTTTTGACAGTTCTTTGTTTTCGTCTCAATGCTTATTATTAATAACGCATTCAAGAACTGCGAATGAATCATCGTCCACATCAGGAATACAGGCAAGCTGTTCAAAATCGCCCGCCTTCTAAAGAGAAGATATGTGAGATGCTTTTTGCAGAAGAGTCAGCCTCGACGTCCCACACGGAAGACGGCCGCAGCCAGCTTTTAGCTTCTTACGTCATCTGATCCAAGCGTGCGATGAGTTTTTGAATGAATATCAGTCTCAAGACAGTACACTCCAACCTGAACGTTTTAGGGAATTTCATCTCCATCAGGCCCATCTGCACATCGCTCCCCATCACGCAGAGGACAACAAAATGATCGCAAAGACAGTATGTGGTGAATTGTAATAATAAATTTTGCCAAACTGGACTGGATGGTCATGCAAATTCCGTACCACATTGTAAAGACCAAGACATGCGTTTACCAGGTGATGAGAACACTCTTATACTTATCGAGAGCATGGACTATTCTCCATACATGGCAAACGACTAAACTCGACATCTTCCTGAGGCATTAATTGAGCCTCGTTCTGGGAAAACTGGGCTTAATGTATGTGCGATAATTGTCGTCCAAGACTAACCTGTGCAGTCCGCACAGGCTTATCAGGGACGACACTTTCCTCCTTAACTGGATTTTAGAAGAGACTTCTTTTAAATGAAAAATACCATAACAGCGGAAAGTGTCGTCCCTGGTTAGCCTGTGCGGACTGCACAGGCTAATCGCGGACGACACTTTACGCACATGCATGAAGCCCAGTTTTCACAGAACGCGGCTCAATGCCAGGACAAGCCGACAAGGTAACAACCACAACAGTATTAAAGCGCACCATCATCAACCGCTTGATTGTCATTTGAGGCCGCTTCCCTATAATCGTTTTGTAAATTCTTGTTAGAATAACATGAATGTTCGAACGATAAATAAATATTTATTTCTTATGAGTGGATACAGTAAATGTGATTTAAGGAAGGCCACGTGAAGTTCGTCCACGTGCGAGCACAAATAACTTAAGCACCTCCAGTGACGCGAATGCCGTACGTGCGAAATATTGTAACAAAAAGCCCAGTTTTCTTAGAACAAGGCCTAACTGTCATGACAAACCGACAAGGAAAACAACACAAGAGTCCTTAAACGCGCTATCACCTACCACTTTATTGTCATTGGATCGTTGGTTTGGCCTCATCGGAAAAATGGTTAATGACCGCGTCCCTAGGGACTGATGGACGGCACTCTACTGACCGGACGTCCGTGGCTGCATAACGACATGAAGTTTTTAATAACGTTTTATACATCTACGTCAAATCATGGGAGCGCCTTGAATGTAACCGCTTCGTGTCTCGCCTTGGTGTCAAACAAAGCTCTCGGCACGTGAGGGTTACCTGAAACGAAAGTGTTGTTTATGTAGTCTTGTTAGATTGGACATGAAAGTTCGAAAGTTAAATAAATAAAAAAAATATGAATGAAAACAGTAAATGTTATTTAAGGAAGGCCACGTGTAGTTCGTCTACGTGCGAGCACATATAGCTTTAACACCTCCAGTGACTCGAATGCCGTAAGTGCGAAATGTGGTAATGACTTTCTGAAAAACATCATCAATATAAACACAGAACAGACAGTTTATTAGACTTATACATAAAACATTGTCTTTAATGCAAATAATCATAAATAAAGTAATGTCACGTGCCATTATACTATAGTAGGTAACTAAATTAATAATACATTATATAAAGGTATGACAATTCAATATACTTTCGAAACAAAATAAGAACAGAGAACAACAACGATTTTGTAAAGAAGAAACGACATAATTTTAAAGGCAGTAAGGACAAACTACTACATTTCATTTACTATGGTACTTCATTCAAGGGAAGTACAGAAAACTATTAATTTCAATTTGTGGTATTTAAAATAGTATTTCGTACAGTTAGCGCTTCCTTTACATATTTCCGTACATTAAATATTTCTATTTTACATGTTTAATGTATATTGTCTTAGTAAACGGTAACATGAACAGACACAAATAAAATGGAATACATCCTCTATGTCCCGTTGATTACAACAAAGGCAATAACGTTCTTCATGGGGGATATTATTGAGTGTGTATCTTCCAGTCTGAATTCTCAAGGGATTGACAGAAGCCCTTAATTATATAAAGTATAAGCGTAGACTCTTGGGCAATAAATCTAAGTAATATTCATATTCAATAGTAGTTTTAAACATTCTATACATATCTAAAATATAAATTCTGATCATATTAACAAACCATTCTTGCTTAAAGGTGTCAATAATTCTGCATTTAAATTCACATACAAAAGCATGGCTGTTCGTTATATTCCAGACTCAAAAACAAAAGAAAAATCCATATTCGTTTAACAATTGTTAAATTTCTGTAACCCATTTTTTGCATCCTTTTATACAATCATTTAATGCTTGAAAATACACAGTTTGTATAATAATATTATTGCTATTAATAATTTTTACCAATACTTAACAATTCGTACATATCTATTTCACATATAAAGGGTATATGCCTAGCTCATCATAAACTGTAGCATTACATGTGCTTATTTTCACATTTCACAATCTTTTGCAAAATTTTAAATGAATGCGTCCGATCTCTTTTGATTTATTAAAATCCATATTTCAAAGGCATAGCAACAAATAGACCCAACAAAAGTATCAAACAACTGACAAAAAAAATTCGGCATACGATCATACGGCTTGCATTTATAAAGTAAAATTATTCATAGCCGTAAGGGCTTTTCCAACCAGATGTTCTTGATTTAGATTGAAACTACCAGTGTAATTAAAAAAAAACAGTGCCGAGGTAATTAAAATTGTCGACGATTTCTATATTTGGCCATTATATGTCCATTTTTCATCTTGTCGAATATTACCCCTTTTGCGAAAAACCATTATTTTTGTTTTTAAAGTGTTCACATTAAGCCCCCAAGAATAACAATACAAATACAGGCTATTTAAATGGTTCTGTAATTCTTCTGGTGATTTACCTATAATAGCCATGTCATCCGCAAATAACAATAAAATTAAAGTTATGTCGCCTATATTTAAGCAAGACAATGTGCTATCTTGTAAAAAAAAGTTCCAAATCTTCTACAAACAGTGAAAAGAGAATCGGGGACATTAACCCCCCCCCCCCCTTGTCTTAGGCCGACAGCATAACTTAAAAATAAGTATTCAGAATATGATGTACACGACTTAACACAAGACTTAACATTTTCATACATATTTTAAATAATTCTGAATAATTAACCTTTTACACCAGATTTATACATTTTAACACAACACAACAACAAGCAAAACAACAGCAATCACGTATCCAAAATTAGACACAAGCTCGTTGCAATATTGGTGTTCAGATGATAAGGGAAGGATGTGGGAGTAACAAAACACAATCCGCGCATTGATTTTCTTGAAATCTGCGTGCGTAATTATCGCCTGACACGCGCTTCGAGTTATAAAACGACCTAGAACTGTCTTGATCACATAAAACTTCAGTTTGTTGCTGGGGATTTATTTTGACGCTATTAAAGGATGACGCCCGGAGCGCAGTAACGACTTATTGTCTTTGTGATCTGTGTACAAATTTTACCTTCAGGTTTAACCTTCACCATGATCAGGCGTGACTGACGTATGCCTTCTGTACACCGACTCAAATATTTGCGTTACATACAATTTGAATAAGAATAATTTTGAACAGATCGTACATAGCAAAACAGCAAATAATTAAATAATGTTTTATACTTGTCGTGGAAGCATACATTTATGCATAATTAAAATAGTGCAGAATGCTGGGTAATAGTAAATTGGTATTTTCGCTCAGCACAGGTAGTCATTAAGTATCTGAGGCTATAAATAGGATAGATAAAACCAAACTACAGTCAGCGATTATCTCCCCGAACTAGTAATAGCGAGTTTCACCAAAGATCTATACAGACGAGGAGATTGAACAGTTCTATGAAGAATTAGAGCGAATCATTGTCAAGGTCTTCAAGAAAGACATCCTTATTGTCCAAGGCGACTGGAACGCCAAGGTTCGACCAGACGCATACCAAAACTGGTCAGGAACAGTAGGTAGATTTTGCTAAGGAGAGACCAACGACAGAGGTTTGAGACTTCTTGAGTTCGCCAGAAGCCACCATATCACCCTGGCCAACCCGTTGCACTCACACAAACCGTCCAGAACAGCGATCTGGCATGCTCCAAACGGGCAAGTACACAACCAGATCGATTTTATACTGGCCCCGCAACGGTTCAAGTCCAGCATCGACAAGGCTAACACAAGAACGTTTCCTGGTGCAGATATCGGCCGTGACCATGACTAAGAGCTCACCACCATCAAGCTGAAGTTAAAGAGCAAGCGCATCACGAAAAATCCTCGCGTTAGATTTGACTTGTAGAAATTGGAAGATCCAGAGAAAGCAGAGAATTTTCAAGCACAGACAGGTGGCAAGTTTGCAGCCCTCAGCATCTTAGACAATGACATCGACACCATAACAAACAGCATCACAGATGTCCCTCTGTCACCGGCCGAAGAAATCATCGACATATGTGACCTATGTGACAAAAAAAGAAAGCTGAGGCATGATAAGTACACCAGCCTGGACTCTAAGGTAAATTACCAGAAAGCGAACAGGGTGGTAAGTAAGAAGATGAAAGAGGCCAAGGAGACATGGATTGAGGAACAATGTACATGTACCATCATCGACAAAGAGATGACCGCAGGCAGCAGTAAGAAGGCCTACAGCACACTCAAGACCCTTACGAGGACCAGTCGGCCCAAGGCCAGTGTCATATCAGGAGATGTTATGAGAGGATTCAAAATTGACGAAGGGCTGGTGAAAGTCATTCAAACGCTTTACGGAAACGCAAGCAGCGCAGTACTACTCAACGGCCAACAGGGGGACTTCTTTAGGACATCAGTGGGCGTCCGTCAGGGATGTCTGCTGTCTTCCGTCCTGTTCAACATGTTCCTTGAGAAGATAATGCAGGAGACTCTCCATGACCACCACACCTCTATCTCCATCGGTGGAAGCCCAATATTCAACTTGAGATTCGCTGATGACATTGACCTCATAGGTGGCACCAGCAGTGAACTTCAAGATCTCACCAACAAACTCCATGAAAGAGCAGGAGCATACGGGATGGAGGTCAGCACGGAGAAGTCCAAGATCATGGTGAACAGCACGACCAACACCTGTGCAGACATCACCATGAACGGCGAGATGCTAGAAGATGTTACCAAGCAAGTACTTGGGTGCAACCATGTCCAAGGATGGTACCAGTACCGCTGAGGTCAGAATAAGAATTACCATGGCGACCGCAGCGATGGCCAGACTGAGCAGGTTGTGGACAATCAGTTCAATCACCAAGTACATGCTCTTCAAGTCCCTCAAAGTCTCCATCCTACTCTACGGCTGCGAGACCTGGACGCTTCACGTGGACACAGACCGCAGGATACAGGCATTTGAACATAAATGTCTCCGAAAACTGCTCCGCATCTCCTACACGGAGCACAAGACCAACGAGTACGTCCGGAACATGACTGAAACACTTGTTGGTCCACAACAGCCCCTACTGCCGACCGTCAAACGACGAAAGCTGGCTTGGTTTGGACACATCACCAGGCACGACTCTCTGTGCAAGACTGTTCTCCAGGGCACGCTAGAGATAGGTAGACGTCGAGGCCGTCAGAGAAGAAACTGTATGGACAATGTAAAAGAGTGGACATCCCTTCCCATGGATGAATTACTCTCAGCAGCACACAACAGACCTGACTGGAGGAGGATTTCTGTATCGTCGTCCCTCATTTCCACCTAACGGCCAAACCGGTTAAGGAATTGATGATGATGATGATGATGATGATGATGATGATGATGATGATGATGATGATGATGATGATGATTTATTGATTTTTGGTTACACTTAAAAGCATCCAACTATTTGGACGGATCTTTAAGGTTATAAGGAACAGACTATTCACAGATTAATAAGAATCACTCACATTTACAAGCTACACAAAATGAATATTGCTTGTTTTTCATCATAGTAAAAGTTGTCGACATCGTCCATAGTCCTTACATAAACAATGGGAAACTTCAGCTGTATAAGCATCAGAAAATGTGTATTATATCATCATAAATGATCAGCATAATCATTCACACATTTTGAAAAATACAGTTTAAATTATACAATAAAATATAGTAACTGTTAATTAAATCCATATTCTAACACCATACGCGCAAACATACATATACAAGGGAAATCAACTATAGGTTATTCTGCAATAATGGGATTTCAATGCACGCACTAAGAACAAACAGTTGAGCCGATACATTTTCCCTCTGTGTGAAAATCCCATGTTTTATCAATGAACGTCACGCGCCGAGATACTATGCAAACACATGCAGCATCTTCTCAGGTCTGTTTAATTTCTATTACAGTTAATATAGACATGACAGAAAAAAATAATACAAAATGTGAACACACATATATTACACGATAGAAACATCATCATTATGAACCTATTAATCACAAGTTCGAAAGCAATAATTCAGTTACAAGACATGAGTATTCCTGATATTTCCATATCAAAGTGAATAGGTATATGAATTCCTTCAACGAAATCTGGTCGCCCTAAGGTTTTGAAGACCGATGTGGGTTTACACCAAAATGCGGTACTACAGTGCTCTGTTTACAGAATAGCGAACACCTGGAGTGCCTTCAGCGCTTTGATTATATTAGATTTTTTTGGTGTTTAACATAGCACGAATGCCTGATCGATGGGCGCACGAACACAGGAATTTAGTTTGCATACTGAGGAGACTAAATCTTATGCATCATGGGCTTTAAATGAAAAAAAATACTAAAAAAGAATCACTTACAGACCTTGATACATTTTGAACTATGCAATTCAATTTGACATTAAACTTGACTCAGATTTTATGGATATTTACTCTTCGAAGTAAGTCAACCTTGAAACGACATGAAATAGCTACGAATAATGTAACATTTACACGTGTATCTTTTATGTTGAATGTATATGCAAATGACTGCAGCTGTAAAAACATGTATACATAAGAAGCGGTGATGGAAAGATGCTACAACAATTAAACTGTGGCCTAAAAAGGTTGTTTGTTTCCACCAACCAAACAGACTCTATTTTTTGGTTACGATCGTAGACTCTTGTTCGGTATTCCATGTTAAGTTTTCAATCATTTTCGCTAATTTCAATCATGTTGTCGACATAAACGTTTATACATAAGGAAAAATACATTGATATTTTACCTTCAACATAATTAACGGCTAATTTTAAATTACACGCGCTTTTAAATAAATCAAATGGAACAATCATATATATGTGATTTTCCCCAAACGGTGTTTTAAATTATGGTTCTGCGTGGTCTAATTTATTTATAATAGAATAATAAACCCGGGAACGCGAAACTAGATTTGTATTTGTATTGCTTTCAAACATTGGAGAGATGCTGATCTTTAGCAATTTATGAAAGCCACTCGTGAACAATTGTTGCTATGTGTTTTTCCGAACTGTTGGCAATATAAGAAACTCTGATACAACATAATTTCCTTTATATCGTGCGAACCTTAAAGCAGTAATATTATGACCGAAATATCCATGCAAACAACGATTTATATTAAAACTGACCGATAACGACTTCTACTCAAATAGTTCATGTGCGAATAAATGTTATTGCCCGATATTCGATACTCCATAAACTGTTCACCGTGTTGTCATTCTGGTGTCGCACGCATGCGCACTCCATCGGTTATTGATTTCCACAGAAACCAGTACTGTTTTTCCGTTCTTAAGGTTGTTATAGTCTGTAAATACCATATGCTTTCATAGAACGGCAAAAATGGTTTGATTTTCCGAACCAAGTGTACACGCGCGTGGAACAACTTGGATTTAAAGCAGGTTTAACTAAACGGTAAGTGGCACTGCATTTCAGAAAATATGTCTGCTTCTTTTACAAACCGACAATTTCTGTTTAATCACAGAGAGACGCGAAATCAATAATAACGGAATTGTTAAAACCACAGCGGTCGTAAAAGCCAAATGGAGTGCAATATATCGGACAAATCAAGGACACCGGGTTCATATTGTCCTCGTAGAGATTTGATATTTCCTCGAGAATATTTGATGACAATAACATTTACTCAGGGACAAACAGACATAGTTAACTGGAGATTACTGTGAGGAAACAAGTGTTGGATTCAGTGGAATATCGATTTTATTTCACTCGTGATCTTAAAAAAAAACAAAAAAACAATGATATAAACAAGGGAAGTACATCTTGATATGATAATCTAAAAATAGAAAAAGGAATTCCGAAAATTTGTTCTTTTCACCGGTGAAAAGAACAATTTTGTTCTTTTCACTGCTGTTATTTCACTGCAGAAATGTTATATTTTATCATAAGGTATAAAAGAAATGTATTTAGATATAATAGCAAATGCATTGAAATTCATTCATTTTTTTATACCATCAGAGTAAAATTAAACACGATCGGTTTTTGATAAACACATATGGTTGATGATCAACAGCCTAATTGGCTTTGGGGGGAAAAGCAAATGATTCTAGACGCAATGTTCTTAACAGATGAAGCCAGTTGGATTCTTTTTAAGTCCAAATTAGGTAACGGATAACGTCAAGGTCAAAGTGGGATTAAATTATATGGACGGATAGGGAATGATCATATTATAAACAACTGAGTAAGTTGAGTTGTATAAAGAGTGGTTGGTGATTGACGAAATGGTAAAAACAACTTTACCTGCCACACCTGCCACGGACGTCAGAACGGACGAACGAAAGGACGGACATGAAATCACAATATGCCGCCTGCATTAAGAAACCGGGGGCATACAAATGTATGACATCCTCGATGTAGAGAAAAATATATATACATTGAACATGTATACATGTTTATTAATGCGCAATTCATACTTGTTTTACAGATGGCCAGTTGAGCAGACCTTGGCCATTTAACAATGGCAGCTGCAGACGACAAACAGGGACTACTTAGTGTAAGTGAGAGAAGGGAACCGCTGCCGGATATCGCGGAGGAATACCACGACGACCCGTCAAAGTCAAGCAGCCGAAAATCGAGTCGAACTTCGACGCCGAATAAAAAATGCCCGGACTACTTTGGCGTTAAGTCGTACCTCCACGAATTCTACGAACATACATACAAGGACCCGTCGATCTACGAAGACGAAGACGACTTTCGGTTCCTGTTGCACCCGAACCCGCGAAAACGCCGCTGTCCCCAGATATGGTGGAAAATATTCATGTGGTTAGGCGTGAATTTGCTAATTTTCGGAATAATAGGAATACTTGTCGGTTATTTGGTTCCGCAGAAATCAATTTTCTTCAAGGTCGACGAGGAGAACAATGAAGGCTATGTGGACAGGAGTGCCATGGCGTTTAACACGACCCTCGACGTGTGCAAACTCATCGGTCTGATCCTGTTCTGTATAGGCGGCATGACGCTAGCCATGGCGCTTCTTTTCCCCAGTTTTCTGACGTCATACTGCGACGAGGACCCGGCAGACGACAATTTCAACGTGAAAATCGACGAGGAAACCGCGCCGTTGAGTCCCGTGGAAATGAGCATTCCTAAATCCGCCAAGGTGAAGAGCGTTCAGCCACTGAGGAGCGTACCGGAAGCGGTTGTGACGAACGAGGGTTTGGTCGAATATCAGGACTGATTACGCGCATGCGTGAGGCGGGAGTTGTGACACTTGGAGGACAGAACACATTTTCCAGAAATTGTTATCTTGATAAATCATGTTGTATTACTTGTTATTGATTTGAAAGATCTGACAAAATCCTTTTATCCTAAAAGAAAAGCAACTGATAATTCTGATGTCCAGTCCATAGTATTGTTTCTGTTTCAAGGACATTTCAAATTTTATTTAGTATTCACTATCAATGAGTTCTTTAAAAATGATTTATTTGAACCAAATTGTTATATACATACAGCCATGAATCGCAAGTTTGCGCGATACCTTTGCTTAAATGATCAGGGTTGTTTACGCATTTCCCACATTGTCAAAATGTCCACATATGGATTGTTAATTAAAGTTGGTGTTAATCAGATATAGCTTACTTATTTGTTCACGTACATTATACATATATTTAGCAAAACTCGATGCAAGAACCGATAATAAAACTTGCCAATTTCGTTTTAAATTATGAAAATTCGTATTCGTTCTTCTAATTAGGGGGTCAATATTTTACATTTGTGAGTACATTTTATTTTTAGAATGGTGACCTCTACAAACGTTTTCAACTAATCTGAACTCTTTATCTTTTTATCTTTATCTCGAAGTATTCCTAACATACATATATAGTCTTAAAACGTCCTGCTGATGGATTTTCTTAATTAAAAAAATAAATCATTAAATGCATTAATTAACAAAACTATCTTATAATTTTGTAAAGGTCTAAATAAATTCGTATACATGTAATGACAAAGAAAAAGTTGCCTTCACCGGGTTTTGAACACAGTACATTTGGGAGCAAAATCTAATGCGCTACCATTAAGGCTTTAGAAACACTTTTTTGTAATACACTTATTTAGAAAATTATCGATAAAAGCGTATCGAATACAATTTTACCGATTTGGTTTGACTATTATCTATAAATGAACTTGTATCTTTTAACCTTTTCTTAGTCATGAGTTTTATTTTTCGTGTTTGAATATAACGCAAACATGCTTAATATATATTATAATTTTGACGAAAATAAGCATTTTGCTAAAATGTGAACAAGTCCCTTTACAAACGTTGGTTATCGTGGGGCTAATACAGGTACAATAGGACTGCATATTGGAAATGTACGTTTCGTTATTAATGAACAGTCCAGATATGTAAAACGAATCCTATGAAATGTATAGTTAATATATCTATGACAAATCATATCATAAGTTCAGTCGAAACAAATATAAAAATCATTTTAATATATGCGGTCTCAATACATATATAACGAATCATTACATATCTGTCGGCCTGACTTATATAACGAATCATAGCATATCTGCCGTCTAGCTATCTTGACGAATCATGAAATATATGTCGCCTTGACATTGATAACGAATACTAACATAAGTGCAGTTTCGATATCTATATATTTCTTAATAATAACATACTGTATATGAAGTCCAAATATCTATAACGATAAATATCTGCAGCCAATAATTACATAAGTGCAGTTTATATATATATATAAGGAATCATAACATATGTGCAGTCTATATGTATTAAACGAATCATTTATTTGTTTGAGGTATGTACAATGAGCGGCCAAAAATCTTCTATTTAGAAAGAGTGCTGTATCGGAAGAAGAGCGGCCTTTTTGTACAGTTGTTATATTTTAGACATCCTGGAAAGTGCAGCGAGTTATATGTGTACATGAGTTCGCATAATTGGCAAGTTGAGACGTACGAGTCAGCGTAGGTGGCAATGGCAGACATAAGCTTCTTAAGTTGTCGATATAAGTGCGCTTAATTTAATCGGAATTGCTTCTTTCGGCTGTTCGTATTTAGGTTTCAATCAAGTGGAAGTTGGATGGCAAGACTAAAGTAAATGAAGTTTGTTTAGAATTCAGTTTTATATAGTGGTCTGTTACTTTAATATGTTAAAAAGATTCGTTCACAGTTCTGTTAAATGACAATTAAAAAAAAGGTTGTCGTATTTAAAATAAAAAATGATGGTATTTTATTTAAACAAGCCAATTAACGCCACTGACTATGAAAAATATTCAAAATATCGGTTCGTTTAAAGGTAATAAATTAATGATCAATCAAAATCGGTTAAATAACAGCACGTTATTTACTCGTCTCTCCCTGCCAATAGTTCCTACTGCTGTCATCAGTCTGTGCACGGACTGGGAACAGAATCCTCTAACGCCAACTTCCACGAGAAATAGCCAAGTACGCCAGCCTTGTTGCTTGCACAGATCCATGAGTTTTGTGTATTTTGCCTTCTTCCGCTCGTAGGCCTCTTCACATCTTGCCTCCCATGGTACTGTCAGCTCTATGGTGACGAGCTTCTTTTCTGTCTCTGACCACAGTACAACATCTGGTCGTAGGGTTGTCTGGACCACAATTGGGAAAACAAGCCTTCTACCAAGGTCAACTTCCATCTTCCAGTCTCTCGAGCCATCAAGAATTGATGCTTTTGTTGGTTTCTGTGTCTTCTTGGTCTCACCCGATTTGACGAAAGCGATGTGCCCCTGGCGGGGGTAATTACCATGTTCCTCCTTCCGTTCCTTCTCTAGCCAGTCAGCCAACTCTCTGAGGACCAAGTCGTGCCTCCATCTATATCTTCCCTGTGTCAGTGCTGTACTACAAGATGACAGAACATGCTCTAGGGTGCCTACTCTGTCACACAGACTGCATTTTGGCGCTGCTGTGAGTCCCCATCGGCACAAATTCGCTGGGGATGGAAGTAGGTCATAGACAGACCTAAGAAGAAAGGAAAACCGAAACGGCTCATACTTCCAGATGTCTCCCCAGGTCAACTTCCTGTCTGCGGTATTCCACGTGGTCCATGCTCCCTGCGTTCCCATTTCCACAGCCCTTGCTTGTCTAGCATTTTCTTCCGCTCTCCTGACCTCAGACTGAATCATTGCTCGCCTCTCTTTCTGGTCTGATCGGCTCCACAGTACCACCTTTCTCACTCACTGCTTGAGTTCACGTCTCAAGTTCTGGATACGGACTTGCCACCTGTTTGGTCTTGGAGGTTCCTTTCGCACTCTCTCCTCTTCTAGTCAAAACCCCTCCTTGCCTACTGAATATATCAAGGTTGTGAGGGTGGTCAGCTTCCGGTATACTGGTCCTTGCATGGTTGCTTCGAGGATGTTATCTAGGTCCTCGTCCTCGTCCAGTTGGGTCCATGATGTCTTGTCTGAAGCCTTGGGCCACTTAATCCTTGGTTTCCTGGTTCTAGTGGCAGTGTCTTGCTGTGGTCTATCCGGATCAGTCGCCTGGCTTGCTTCAGGGCTGCTTTGAATCTGAAAGAGATCTAAAAGGGGGTCCTCATCCTCCTCAGGATTTCGGAAGACATCCTGTGGGGTCTCCTGGACGGAGAGTTCTTCAGAAACATAACTGCCGTCTAGATATCTATAACGAACCATAACATATCTGCCGTCTATATATCTATAACGATTCATAACATATCTGCCGTCTATATATCTATCACGAATCATAACATACCTGCCTTATCGATATCTATAACGAATAATAACATACCTGCCGTCTATAATTATATATGTAACGAATCATAACATATCTGCCGTCTATATATCTATAACGATTCATAACATATCTGCCGTCTTAATATCTATAACGAATCACAACATACATGCCGTCTTAATATCTATAACGAACCATAACATATCTGCCGTCTGGATATCTATAACGAATCATAACATACCTGCCTTCTCGATATCTATAACAAATCATAACATATCTGACGTCTATAATTTTATATCTTTAACGAATCATAACATATCTGCCGTCTAGATATCTATAACGAATCATAACATACCTGCCGTATCGATATCTATAACGAATAATAACATATCTGCCGTCTATACTTATATCTATAACGAATCATAACATATCTGCCGTCTAGATATCTATAACGATTCATAACATATATGCCGTCTTAATATCTATAACGAGTCATAACATATATGCCGTCTTAATATCTGTAACGAACCATAACATATCAGCCGTCTAGATATCTATAACGAATCATTACATATCTGCCGTCTATAATTATATCTATAACGAATCATAACATATCTGCCGTCTAGATATCTGTAACGAAGCATAACATATATGCCGTCTAGATATCTATAACGAAGCATAACATACCTGCCTTCTCGATATCTATAACGAATCATTACATATCTGCCGTCTATAATTGTATCTATAACGAATCATAACATATTTACCGTCTAGATATCTATAACGAAGCATAACATATATGCCGTCTAGATATCTATAACGAATCATAACACACCTGCCTTCTCGAAATCTATAACGAATCATTACATATCTGCCGTCTATAATTATATCTATAACGAATCATTACATATCTGCCGTCTGAATATCTATAACGAAGCATAACATATCTGTCGTCTTTATATCTATAACGAACCATAACATAAATGCCGTCTTAATATCTATAACGAACCATAACATATATGCTGTCTTAATATCTATAACGAATCATAACATACCTGCCTTCTCGATATCTATAACGAATCATTACATATCTGCCGTCTATAATTATATATATATCGAATCATAACATATCTGCCGTCTAGATATCTATAACGAAGCATAACATATCTGCCGTCTAGATATCTATAACGAATCATAACATACCTGCCTTCTAGATATCTATAACGAAGCATTTCATATCTGCCGTCTATATTTATATCTATAACGAATCATAACATATCTGCCGTCTAGATATCTATAACAAATCATAACATATCTGCCTTCTAAATATCTATAACCAATCATACCATATCTGCCGTCTAGATATCTAAAACGAATCATTACATATTTGCCGTCTAAATATCTATAACGAATCATAACACATCTGCCGTCTATATATCTATAAAGAATCATAACATAAAATTATGTTACGTATCGATATCTATAACGAATCATAACAAAAGTGCAGTATCGATATCTTAAATCAATAGTAACATATATGACGTCTAAATATTTATAACGATTCATATCTTCAGTCGATTACAACATATGTGCAGTTTCTATATCAATAACGAATCATTACATTATGCAGTATGGATATATGTAACGAATCATTTATGTGTTCGAGATTTCTAGAATGATCTAGAATGACCGGCATTTTTGCTCAGTCGTTGTATCTTAGACATCATGGAACGTGCAGCGAGTTATTCGTGTACATGTGTTGGCATAATTGGCACATTGCGACGTACTGGAGTTAGCGTAGGTGGCAATGGCAGACATAAGCTTCTTCAGATGTCAATATAAGTACTGGAGTTAGCGTAGGTGGCAATGGCAGACATAAGCTTCTTTAGATGTCAATATGAGTACGATCTACTTACTCTGGATTGCTTCTTTCGGCTGTTCGTATTTAGATGTCTATGAAGTGGAATTCGGATGACATCACAAAAATAAATGAAGTTTGTTTAGAAATCAGTTTTATATATTAGTATGTTTCTTTAATATTCTAAAAGGATTTGTTAACAGTTTGGTAAAATGACAATTAAAAAAAAAAGTTGTCATAGATTTAAAAAAAATGCTTGTATTTTATGTAAACAATCAAATTTTCAGCCCTGAATATGAAAAATATTCAAAATACCGGTTCGTTTAAAGGAAATAATCAATCGAAATCGGTAAAATAATAAAATGTGTAACGCTTTGCATCGATATTTTTGTTTCTACCATGACACACTGTTGATTACAAGAGACCGAGTGGTGTAGTGGTCGCACTTCAGCGTTTACTCCTAAAGATCCCGGGTGTGAATAATGGGGTATGCAAACTTTAAAATGTGAAAATTGTGTGACTAAACATATTTAATGACATGTAAAACAAGAAATATCATATAAAAAAAGATATAAGATTCGGTGTTTATTGGTTTTCCGTTTTTGAAAATTATCGTCAATAAAATTAAAGAGTTATGATTAATGTCCCGGAATTCAATTCAATGTTTTATTAAAGTCTCTTTCGCAATACATATACAATTTAAATACATATAAAAAGTACAGTTACATGTATGCGACCAATCAAAATATGTTTTATTAGAGACTATATAATTATATAGATCTACATTTACAATTCTTGACTATCAATTTACTGCCACATGGTTAAAACTTACTTCTATTAAAATTAGTTATTATATCTAAGGCTATGTGGTATTATTTACACTTGTCAATATTGTCCAAACATTAAAATACCACTTGCTTCGTAAAACCTAGACTAGTCTATAAACTATTTTACAAATGTACAGCATAATACTGAAGTATATACAATTCATTTTGGATATAAAATATTCCTTCTTTCTTTAAGAATACTAAAGCAGGATTTGGCTGATATATATAAAGCACCCTCTCATCTGTAAATATGTATTTCAGTTCCTCAGTATCTGACATGTTGTGACAATTCGAAGTTTCAATAACAATGTCCATTATACTTTTTCCTAATATTCACATATAAAGGACAATGAAAAAGTACATGTATCTCATCCTCCACTATGTTTTTTACAATGGAAACATGTTCTATTACCCAATTCAATATTTTCATATCGACCAGTTTCTAATCTAAGCGGTGCCACACCGCTGTCTTTAACATAAGTTTCTGTTCCAAAGTCTGTTTTAAATAATCTATACAGTCTCAATTTATTACTACCAACTCCTCTAGTTCCAGTATTACTATTGACTTCACTTCTCCATTTGACAATTTCTTTTTCAAGAATCCTACCTTCTACATCATTTACAATATATTTAATATTGTTAATAGGTACATCAACTAAATCAGACATGTTTACATCTCTCAGACATGACTTTATTCTTAAATAGCTATTTTTAACATTTCTTGATTTAGACAACAAGTACGGATGTTATTTTCTGAACAAGTCTTAGTCGCATTACATCCACCTATATTTAATTGAGTTCAAACGCAGTTTACTTATCGGATACCTTTCTCCGAGAATGTAAACGCCCAAACAACGACTACTATGACGTATGACAGCGTTGGCCGATCAACATCGGCACATGGTCTTCATGTCGCATTTTGCCTTGTTTCAAATCTGGATTTTAATATGCTAATGGATATTATCTATTTCATACGTTTCTTTAGTACATTTTTTTTGCGAACTGGAAGTAAATCTAAATTAGGCTCCGATGTTGACATTTCGAAAATTTAAGCGCCAGTTATTTTAAGCACAAAGCCAATACCGACACGTTTACTCGTTTAAGTTGCAGAACCAAAAATGTGTCTTTGAGTCCTATGAACAAATCTACAGAACTAATGGGGATTTTCCCAATAGCGTACATCCTTATGCTAGACTGCACAACACAGATAGTAAAACAGTGTTTTAAGTTATAATTTAACACTTTTTGAAGACAAGACGTCCTGTATTTTTTTAAATTGCTTAGAAAAGGTATTTTTAACAAATGCGAAAATTCCAGTTTTTCATTCGGGCCTATATGCGAGAAATTTCTCTAACATTTGATTGGCTCTTGTTAAAGGTCAATTTAGGTGAAACCTGGGTTAGACAGCTACGCCGAAAAAATATGAAATTGTGTGAACATATTACTTTACGTGAGATATGTCGATTCGTTTATTTGCTCTGTATAAAGGCATCTGGGCTGATGGGAAATCAATCTTATACGTTTTCTCGAACCGCTTTCTGCATGCAAGTTTCCGTTAACATGGCATACAATTTGTGTGTATAGATTTATTGTCGGGGTTATTTGCAGCCAAAGCTACCAATAAAGAAGTGACCTTCAAACTAAGTGCTTCTCGACGCGTTCGCACACGACAACCCATATTTAGATTAGATTGTAATATTATCTCGAATCACGACTAAGGTCTCACGTGTTTACCAGTTCAACAATGTTATACAATAAAGCACGTGCATGTTGTTTGTTCAAACGTAGCGGCAGGTGGTAGTATGTGTGACTTTGGTTATATGTGTCGCGTTCTGAGAAAACTGGGCATAATGAATGTGCGTAAAGTGTCGTCTCAGATTAGCCTGTGCAGTCCGCACAGGCTAATCCGGGACGACACTTTTCGCCTTTACTGGATTTTCGCTAAGAAGAGACATCATTTAAACGAAAAATTCCATAAAAGCGTAAATTGTCGTCCCTGATTAGCCTGAACACGTCACATACGAGTCAATCTCCGACAAACGCTATTTACAGCATACGTATGTGTGTTTGAGGCATTTCTGTCTTAATTAGCCCGATCTTTTACGGCCAAACACCAATGGCATTTAACACATTGTCGAATGGCATTTTAAATCGGTCGCGAACCATAGAAATGCATTATCACCCTAGTACGATCTGAGAATCGTCTTTTGTTTTCTCATAAGCACACCCTCTCTCACCTCCTTGGGGCATACCGATTTCCAAGAATATGTATTAGCACAAAAGACGTTTATAGGCATCATGATGTCTGTGACCTACCAGGGTGTAAATGGCCAGTGCTACAAACAGTCAAAAGGGCTTGTTCTAGTCTTATAGACATATCTTGAATGCGCAAAACTAATGTTTATATTCACTTAATTCATCTGAAATCGGATAAGCAATCCAATCCAGAAACTACAGCACTCGGTTCGATTACAGAAATACTTCAAGCGACCTGTATGTTTATTTTCAATAGTTATTTAATGAATTAAATGTAACTTTTGATAGAGATATGATTGATTGTGATTTTAAACTTAAAAATTTTGCACAGTTGAAAGGTAAGTTATACAGGTGGTAAACTGCAACATTGTAATTATGGACTTTTTTATCTTAAGACAGATAAATACCGGTAGGTGGGCGGAAAATATACATACGCGCACACAGCATCCACGCAAACACTAATCAAAATTATGCGATATTATTTTCGTCTTTTTAATGACAAAATATCCCAACATGAATGTGACAATTTAACATTTAAAACACACTTATTAACAATAAGATGGTAAAACATATACATAAAATTATAATTGTATAATTTTATCTAAAACTGTACAATGTAAAACCGAGCTAATTAGAATGTATCACAGAGTATAAAGGGTCGTGTCTGAGAAAACTGGGCATAATGCTTGTGAATAAATTGTCATCCCAGATAAGCCTGTGCAGTCCGCACAGGCTAAGCAGTGACGACAATTTCTGCTTTTATGGAATTTTTCGTTTAAATGATGTCTCTTCTATGCGAAAATCCAGTTTAGGCGGAAAGTGTCGTCCCTGATTAGCCTGTGCGGACTACACAGGCTAATCAGAGACACTTTACGCACATGCATTTTGCCCAGTTTTCTCAGAACGCGACTCTAATAACAATACANTTAATGACAATCATCCATTGAAGATCAACAATTAAAGCGTTTTAATCATCTTTCACTGATAATTTAGCAAAAAACGTAAATTGCCGACATAGCATTAACCACCATCAAATTCAAAAGACTGCGTGGTGTAATGGTTTTATGTTAACATTTTTGCTTCTAGAGATCCCTGGTTTGAACCCCAGACAGGAAATAATTGTTTTATTGTTATGACAATCATTTAAAACTACATATATTTCAAATATTGCAGTATTGTTATTTTGTTAGCTAATTACTATTAATGACATTAAAGAAAGAACATCTGTGAACAAGTACCATTAAAACATTAACCGTTTTAGATAAAACTACTGGTATTTAGTATTCAAAACTAACATAACTTTAAAACATATGACAGTTCATCATTCCAACATTTCAAAATACTTATAATCAAATTCATAGTCTCTCAACGACAAGAGCCTTGAAGTCGAAGTCATCTAAATTTATTATAATCAAATTTATTGAACACATGTGCACAGTGCACTTATAAATGTCAAAAAAGTCATGTATAATATAGCATTTTTTGAGAGAATTTATTTTAGTAAAAAAATCACAAATTCATTTCAAAACCTCTGTCAAATTTCAGTTGTATAAACATTTAATTTATTATATACCGAGTTACCAGATTTGCGCAATAGCCAACAATTGGGGTGCCCTCAGTGCTTTGGAAACCATTATACGCAATATACATGCAACGCCAAGATGACAAAGTGAACACACAAAACTGTGAGAAAAAACAAGTAGTATGAATGTATGGTGGTATTCCATGAAACCATGTCAGGCTGACGTCATATTGATTATCAGGGTCTCACCCTCCAATCCTGTCTCTCACGATATCGATATCGGCTTACGTGGGAGAGAGGTATGGATTACTTGCTGGCATTCGTAAATGGAAACTTAATTAGAGCTGGCCTCTTAAATAATCACTCCAGTTACCATGGCAATTTTAAAGCAGGAATGGATCTTGATTTTGAAGTTTTAAATAAAAAAAATCAGGCTTTAAAAAAATATTTGTAAACATTGAAACATGTAAGTTACAAAAGCTTCTCACAGAAAGTGACAATTCCTGGAACTTTAATCAGAATGTTAATTGAAGGACACCAATTCAGAAAAAGAGCACAATATTAATCCATCTTACAATAGTTTGACATTGGGAAATATCCTTAACCCTTTCCCGCTCAATAGCCAAGTGAAAATGGCTATATGCAACCAGCATAGCCTGTGAGTAACTCAAAGTCTGTTAAGGTTTTATTCTGTTGCTGCTCATTAGTATCTTAGGGTTGGAAATAAAGGCTTTAAAACTGAAATCTAATAAGAAAGGTCCGCAATTTTATTTGATTTTCTAAAGGACTTCAAAAGTGTCAAAGTGTGTTTCTGACTGGTAATGGGTTAATCTGTCTTTAATCAACACCATCCACAACAATATACACCTAAAATGTGTCCAAAGGACGCGGAAGCACCAATATTCCGCTGATTGTAACAAAAAACCTTTGAACAATTCCATGGCCATTAACAGCAAATATATTTTTTTACTTTGTAAATAAACACCACACTGACTAAAATATAATTAAATTTTGCTATGAAAGGGAAATAACTCTGCTGATCTCAGAACAAATGCTCAGGTGCACAAGTTCTCATTCTGATAAAAAGTAAATGTTCACACTGTATCAGTATCACATGACACAGAAATCTGACAGGACAGATAAGATATAGGGGTTATTTATTGATTTCAGTGGAAGATCATACTGTCATTTCTTGAATGGTCATATAATGACAAACAAATCTGACAGGACAAATAAGATATAGAGGTTATTTATTGATTTTCTGTGTAAGATCATATTTTCATTTCATGAAAGGTCATATAAAACATATTTACACGAGTGTCGGAGCGATAAATGAAAATCTTTATTTGACAATATCAAAAATGAAATGATGATACGATCTTATCAGCATCTATTCAGCAAATTATCTTTTTCTTTCATTCTTTTGTAAGAATTAAATAATGCACAAAATTTGATTGAGCAGTAATAAAATATTGTGTATTTTGACGTAATTAATACAACATCATTTGATCACAAACATATCCCTCACCGCTAAAGCGGGAGAAAGTAATGCTTTTGATTCTGGATTGTTGCCTGTTTATGATATTATTTTATTGTATGGAATTATTTTGATCTAATGTTTAACAGGTTGAAGTTAACACTTATTGTGAGGTTATTTACCAAAAAGAAAAAGTCCCCAAAATGTAAGTGAAAATAACTAAACCTTATAATTTCACTGAAAGCTTAAGTAAAATTACCAAGTTCTCATTCAATGGAACTCTCCACTGATTCACTCAATAGCATGAATTAAATATCTATACAAACTAAAATATAAAATATCATTTGAACAAGAAGGCATAAATTAAACTGTCTTTAATATATGCATGTAAATTGTCATCCAAGATTAACCTGTGCAGTCCTCACAGGCTAATCAGCAATGACATTTTCCGCCTAAAACTGAATTTTTTCGTAAAAAAGAAAGAAAAAGACTTCCTTTAAACAAAAAATTCCATAAAAGCGGAAAGTATTGTTCCTGATTAGCCTGGCTTATCTAGGCTGACACTTTGAGCCCATGCATTAAGTCCAGTTTTCACAGAACGGTGCTCAATAAATCAAGTAGAGTCTTGCAAGCTTACCTGGCCCAGGCTGGTCTCCCACTCTCATGATGTTTGATGTCCAGCGACTCGTGGTCGACACAAAGGCGGCCCCTGACATGTAGTGTTTGCTGGGGCCCTCAAAGTCCACTAGCTCATAGCTGCCAGGCCCCGGGGAGGGGGGTGTGTCAGGCAGAGGCATGGCAGGGGCTGATATACATAGGTAGTGCTTACGTCTGAAAGAAAAGAATGCAAATGTATATAAGAATTATAATATTATTAGTTGTTGATACACTAGATTATTTTCCAAGTTTTTATGTTATTGATCCTTGAGCAGCAAGCACATTATCATCATAGCTGTCATTAAAGTGTGGCTACGACACTTAATTGAGTAAAGATTGACTTCAATCTTTACAGTTCGAAGGCTGACGCGTCGTTTCTTGACACAAGTTTTCCTAATCTGATATCCTTATTTGTATATGTTCTTTTTTTATCTGACAATGGCATTGAACATCAGAATTTTAACCAAACAAGACATAAATTATGGCTTAGAATTGACATAAATATACTTTGTAACCAAAGACTTCTCAAAAGCATGAAAAATGCTGGCCTTAGCCAGAGAGTATGATACAAACTCCAAAAGCGTGTCCGTGATTCTCACTCATAGTGTGAGACTTGATGGGTCTGATCTTGTAACAGGTTTTCCAAAAATCATAGCAGAGCCTTCCATGAAAGGATTTTAACAAGCAAGCAAGCATTTATTGAATTTCCTATTGTTTTTGGTTGGTAAAGCACGACGAAAGCTCATAGAAACCTTTTTAGACAGTCACCAGACAAATCGTAAGGTCAACAATTTCTGGGAAATTTTCAGTTTTCATGATAAAAATTAGTCCTTTGACATCCTCAAAAAAAGGAGCTTCACAGGATGTGACATATGCCCTGAAAGTATTGGCTTGCCAGGGGGAAGGGGGGATGCACTACATAAATAAACAATAAATAGTGTACAAACGTGTACAAACGTTAATATATTAAGGTAACAAGAAATGAAAATCTGCCTTGAATTTTGACCTTGATATTTTACATATGAACATAGACATTGTACATGCCACATCCCATGGTCATCATGGAAATAATAATTTACAATAAAATGTGTCTATGAAACACAGATGCTATGAAAAAAGGTGATTGACATCCGCAGGGAAGGAGAAAAGATTGTAACAAAATAAAAAGCTCTACATGAGTACAACATATTCTGATACTACACAACACACTCATAATCCAAAAAACCTTTTAAGTCACAGTAAAAACTGTTCTCATAATTCAACACGATACCTTAAACGCAACTCAATGGTCCAATAAATGTCAAAAGAAGACACTCACGGAAATAACTGTTTTTTTGCTGGATCAACTGGTTCATTAGGTTTGTATGCACCTGGCCCAGGAACCTGAAATAATATCATGAAATGAGACATGAAATAAATGACAAGATGATAATTGATATTCCAACATCAACCTTTGTAGCAAAATTTAGTAGTTTACAATGTGGTAGCATTACAAAAAAAAACAAAAAAAAAACTCAGAGACAGTTTGGGAATTTCACGAATTTAAGGAATTTCCTTTAGTTTTCTTAAAGGAGATTTGAGATTGGGGAATCAGCTCTAAGTATTGTGGCTTCTTTTTGAGTCTTTTTAGTAGTTAAGCTACCATAATTGTGTTCTTTGTCTATAGAAGAAAATTCATTAAATATGATTATAGGATTATCAATAATATGTTCCTCGTTCTAGGAAAACTGGGCTTAATGCATGTGCGTTAAGTGTCATCCCCGACTGCACAGGCTACGTAGGGACGACACTTTCGGCTTTTATTGTATTTTTCGATTAAAGAAAGTCTCTTCTTAACAAAATTCCAGACTAGGCAGAAAGTGTTGTCTCTGATTAGCCTGTGCGCACTGCACAGGCTCATCTGGGATGACACTTTATGCACATGCATTTAGTCAAGTTATCCCAGAATGAGGCTCATAATAATGGTCTCACCTTTGGTGGATCTGGTGCCATTTGTCTCTTACTCGTTGACTTGAAACTTGAGAATGGAACTTTCACATTGTCATGCAACAATGCGTCGTTGACATCATATTGACCTGGAAAAAAGCACAATGCTCACCACAATATTGCTTGACTGATATCTTACCGGGTATATCAATATGTAGTAAGGTTTTTGTTACAGTCTTCTCGAATACATAATGACTCTATAAAATGTCAAAAAAGTGAGTGACTTAAACAAGCGCAAGAAATAAAATGTGATTATCTGTTCAAAAGAAAAGCCTTGTAACGGCATACTCCTATCACGTGATTTAAACCTGGCCCTTCTTGACAACATTACTTAAGGTGATTGGTCATAAAATGTCTTCTCCCTTTACTCTAATTCAAGTACAGGAGCCCTTAATCTCTGCTAATAGTATGGGCACTCAGTACAGATAGTACTGATAAGGGTGATTTACTTAGGACAGGAAAAATTAAAAACGGGGTTAACTGATCACTTTGACTTAAATGCTGTTACACATGTGGAAAAATATGCGATATAAAAAACAAACAAACAACATTTAGAGCTTTGTCACAAACGTGACTTATACCCACGTTAGCTTTGTTGTCTGTATTCAAGGGCAGATAACTGAGAATGTGTGGATTACTGGGTATGGAAAGTGACTTACACATTTACATTTCATGGTGATTACATACTTTAAGTTTTAATTCAATTACTTGAGAAATGTGGAAGAAGTACACTCCAAATGCTTATGCGAACAAACAAAACGATCTGACAGATCTGACAGAGTGACACGCCCCTCAATGGAAGTTCAATACAAGAGCACCGTCCATGTTTTTTGACCTTTGACCTTGACCTTTCACCACTCAAAATGTGCAGCTCCATGAGATACACATGCATGCCAAATATCAAGTTGCTACCTTCAATAATGCAAAAGTTATGGCCAATGTTAAAGTTTCGGACGCCGACTACGACGACGACGCGGCAGACGAGAGGGCTATGACAATACCTCGTGTTTTCTTCGAAAACAGCCGAGCTAATAAAAACCATACCTGGTCCTGGTTTCTTCAATGCCTCTTTAATGTTGATCATTTCTCTCTTGGACTGTGATTTAAATGCAGAGTCGGCTGACACATTGTTGCTTTTACCGTATTTGCTCTTTTGAACCTGGTCAAACATGAATAAGACATATAAATTGAGCCTCACTCTGTGAAAAGGGGGCTTATTGCATGTGCATAAAGTCTCTTCCCAGATTAGCCTGTGCAGTCCGCACAGGCTCATCAGGGACAACACTTTCCGCCTAAACTGGACTTACGTAAAGATGAGTCTTCCTTTTAACGAAAAATACAATAAAATCGGAAAGCATCGTCCCTGATTAGCCTGTGCGGACTGCACAGGCTAATCTGTTACGACACTTTACGCACGTGCATTAAACCCCCTTTTTCACAGAGCGAGGCTCAATTAAAGAAGTGAAACATATTTGAGTATCAGGAAAGCAGAACCTTTTTTGGTAATGTAGCAGTTTTACAATATAAATTATAATGATTTCAAATTTGCAAAAGACAAAGAAAAGGATTATCCTATTCAATTAATGTGCCGCCTATATTTTAAGAATCACCAAATTTTCTTTTGTGTAAATGGCAGCTGAGAACATAAAAAGTGCAAAGTAAATTACTGTGAAAAGGATTTTGGATAAAAGTTGCTAGGGGATACTTACGTACCGGTAATCTCTTTAATCCACTTCAGTAAATAATAAGACAACTATATTTACAGTCCTTAAGGAAAATGACACAATAATATAAGCTTTCAAAAAGCTTTTTTAACAACTACACGTCTAAACAAGTATATAAAATAAACTGCATGTAAAATATGAGACATATACCTATATAAGTCAATATACACCTAGATATGTTTTGCAGTGCAAATATGACTACCGTACTTCTTCGATTATAAAACAGTTATTGGTAATTGGTAAGCAAAATACACAGAAAGACAATTAAAAATACTGCATTTTAGATACGAGCTGCGCTCTGAGAAAATGGGTTTAAGTGCATGTGCGTAAAGTGTCGTCCCAGATTAGCCTGTGCAGTCCGCACAGGCTTATCAGGGATGACACTTTCTGCCTAAACTGGATTTTTACTAAGCGGCGACTTCATTGAAACAAAAAATACAGTGAAAGCGGAAAGTGTCGTCCCTGATAAGCTTGTGCTGACTGCACAGGCTCATCTGGGACGACACTTTAGGTACATGCATAAAGCCCCCTTTTCACAGAGCGAGGCTGAAATCTATCTTGTGCAGCTTACATCATATGCATTTGGGGCTGGCTTTTGTTGGCGTGGGTCATTTTCAAGCGGTACAGCGATGGGTTTGTGGAAATTTCCGGTGGTACCAGACTTGTTGAAGTCCTTCTGCGTTGTCAGCAAGCCTGGCAAGTTGTATACACCCGGTCCTGGTGCGTTGGACATCAAATAGCGACCTTGGCGCTTTGACTGAAATATTGTACATACCATGCTTTGTCCCAGGAAAGTCAGGATTTTACCTGTCATACATTGCTTATACATATATGTGACCACAGGAGAATACTTTGACATGTAGTATCACTTCTACGTTACTTTGACCATTCAAAACTGGTGGCCCACACTTTAATAATTCTATGTTGAACGTGTATATATTATTACATATATATTATCTGTACAGAATACCCCTGTTTTACTCGCACATGTTTTACTCGTAACAAACATTTCCCTTTATATAATATATTTTCAATAGTTCCATTATTCCTAAAAAAATTATAATTAAGCATTTGTTTCGCTATAATAAAATTTGTTTTCATGAACAGGGTCAACAAAAGCAAATTATTCGTGTAAAGGTTCTTTTATGCTAATTTTACTAATTTTTACTGAACTATACTTCAAAACATACCTTGGAAGCAAATCCGCCAGTTCCTTTCTTTGATAATGATACTGAGGTATTTTCAACTGTGACATGACCAACATAGCTTCCTGGTCCAGGGGCATCCGTCTACAGCATATAAGCCATTATATTAATGACACATGGAATAACATAACATTTTACTGGTTTTAAAGACAGAGATTTGTTATAATTTCTGGCATTGAAAAGGAGAGGTCATTATGTGCACATCTCTTTTTTATAGATTTGTTTTCAGTTCAAGTTTAATAACTGCACATACAACTCAATAACTTAATAAATATACAATATAAGTTCAACCTCAATAAACGCATGCACAACCTCAGTTCAACCTCAATCTTTGCATGTTTTACTTCAGTTCGACCTCAATGTCTGCATGGAACCATATTTAAAAAGCTCTTAAAAAAATCTTGAGAAAATTTGATTTCTGCATTAAAATTCTAAGGCCTTGGACTTTCTCATGCTTGAAAATGTTTGCAAATAATAACATACAATATTTGCAAGTGAGGTTAAATGTTTCATATAAGTTCTTCACAGTTACATATTGTCCAACTTATAAATGGTTATCACTGGAAGAAATCTTGAGTTTTTATCTTTCATTATATTTTTTATTTATTAAGTAACAAAAAAAAATAACAATGACAAACGCTTTGCTTTAGTTGAATATCTGTATTGGATAGCCAAACAATGTGTCAAATAACAATCATTATTGCCCATCACCTCCAAATATCAACAGAGCACCAGGGATGTGATAACAACATAATCTTTCTTATAAATACAACAAAGGAATTGAGTAGCTAAAAGAAGCTTTGTTTAACTAATTTATGTAACTGAATGATTATTTGTGTGTGTTGTTGTAGTTTATTTACAGGTCTTTTCCGCGTCTTCCCGACTACATTAGGTATCAACCTGGCTGAATGATTATTTGCCTGTGATTAACCTTTATGTAATATCTACCCATTCATGCTTAAGAAAGGCCCACCCCCCTCCACCCTTACATAAGTTCAACTTATGTAACTGAATGTTTACTCACCCGTGACTGACCCTTATTCAAGTTCTATAAATAAACATGTTTATTTATAGATATTTGCCCTTATGTAACATCTGGTTATTCAACCATGACAAAGGGACTGCTAACATAATTTCAACTTATGTAACTGAATGTTCACTCACCTGTGACTGACCCTTATACAAGTTCTATAAATAAACATGTTTATTTAAAGATCTTTGCCCTTATGTAACATCTGATTATTCAACCATGAGCAAGGGACTACTTACATATTTTCAACTTATGTAACCAGCAGAAATTGCTTATGTAACTTTGGGGTCTGGTTAACAATTTTTAGTTTCCTTCTATTTTTTAATTGATGGTAAATATGAAAAATCTGAATATCACCCACATTCATAATATTCAAGGACCTATNATTAACTAACTATAAAAATCGCTTTCTGGATGTTTTGTAAAGTAATGAGTTGAGATGCATTTATTTAACGTGTGCTTTAATATCATACGGGCTCAAACTTTGTCAAATTCACATTAATTAAGTTGTTTTCGATATTCAACGTAATTTTAAACTGTGGTATTTGAAAATGCGTCGCATCCAAAAATATCATCGATAAATAAGCTCAAAAACCAAAAAAAATGTCAACAATATATGGTAAATGTCATAAATTTTATTTTAATTCGTGTAAGAAAAACGCATCATTTGCTGGAAGTGAAAGCTTATTTTCACGGAAAACAATTACCGCTTCAGGGAAATTACAAATTTTGCCGATCATTATTTACACTGTTAATTATGGCAATACACGCCTGTAGACAAACAGTTGCATAATTAGACCATCGCGTTCATTGATAACTTTTGCTGGCGAAGATTGCATTTCATCAGGACTTGTTTCACAGAAATGTGGTTCGACAAAGGTGTATTCGATAATAATTAAATATTTCCGCCCTTCTATATTAATGATTACTTTATCATTACATAACGGAAATTTAGAGATGCAATACAAATTGATGTCCTTGCTTTTATTTTCAATTATTATGCATGTAGCTGCATTTTATTGAAAACTTTCGTCGTCTGATCAATGGGAGATTGCACCTCTGATAGTCTCTTAATATTTGTATCTCATATTTTGGTCAGCGTTTTTGACTTTGTACAAAGCACAATAACTTACCTGAATATTGCTTTTCGAAGTGTATTTGTACTTTTGTATTGCAATATTTATAATGTGATATAGCAAAAGTAATAGGATTACTATAAAGCTATGAGAAACAAGTAAAACAAAGTAATTGAATACAAAGCAACATAATTCCGTTTAAATTATTGTAAATATTGTTAAAGATATGTTAACACTGCATATAATGTAATTGCAGATCCTTTAATGTTACCTTAATACTTCACATTAACATTTATATCATATAGTGTCTACCTTTACGCGCCTTTATGCTCGTGAAAAGATGTGTTAATTGTTTGATACTACACACAGCTGTAGCCCATAATAAGCGGAACACAATTTATTCTTAAAACATATTGCGTCTTCGATCACCAAGGCTTCGCTATTGTTCTGCGTAGGCAGTTGTGATATATAAGGATCTAATTCAGTAAGAAGCTTATGATCCAGAAATTGGAACATAAAATGTTTGAAAACCAAAAGTAACTAACAAGTCTAAGACAATCAAATATGGAATTATGTTTTCTATACCGTTTTGTTTAAGGCCGATGGCACACAAATGAAATATAAAACTCACCTTATGTGCGTTCTGATTAGCTGTTTTAACCACTTACTGTATTGTTATCTGTATTGTTCACGACACCATGCAAATTGACCTGTGCTTCATATATCTGACTAATGAACAAATGCAAATGATACCATTCAAAGCGCTTGTTTTACCAGTATTTTGTTCTAATAATTTTGTCGTTTGCATGATTCGTGTTGAAACTGATACGGCCATAATTCAAATCACCAACCGCCAGTGACAGTTAATGTCTGCCCATATTACTCTGATATGACCGCAGTCCAGTTGTTTTGTCGCAACGCAAAAAGTCGAGACTGAAGCGATCACAAACGGAACGATTCTATATATAGTTCTTTGATACTGCTTATAACATATTAATCAATATTATTCATATTCATAACATCAACTTATTAAAATCATTCTTAATGACGTGTTTTCGACTTGAAAATGGCTATATTGCTATGCAAATGCATTTGTGATATCTTCAATCTTCACTTTTCTCGTCGCACAGAGAGCAATATTACAGAAGCAATTGGATATGTAATAGAAACAAAACCATTTTTTATATATATCTGCACTAGTATTTTTTTCTTATTTTGTATATGTGTTTTGTGGTCATATTTACGTAATACAGGTATACGTGTTGCGAAACCATATTTCCGTTATAATGGCGATGACGTAAGTAACAATATATCATCAAATATTTAAATATCTTATCAAATATTGCTTTATCGAACGTTATACTAAATTTGCCGTTATTAAGAACAAATTAGTTCTTGATTGATTTATTTTTACGCAGATGTTAAATTGTGATGTATAGCATTACAAAGAACCGACGAGTCACTTTTTGTTTAAGTGGGGTAAAATGCAGATAAATAAAACTTTCTTTTACTCTTAATGCATCAAACAATCTGAACTTGTACTTGAATACTGAATTTGCGACCACATCGTCGTTCGACGAGCTCGTAAGATATAACCATTCAATTCTACGCACATATGTAATTCATTTATTTTAAAGTAAATGCTTCAGAGAGTATGACCATAATGTCCTGTCGTTCTGTTCTGCCACCATCAATCATATCGTTGTTACTAGCACTTTACATAAATGGTGGTGAAATTCGATCCACCGATATTAGAAATTCCCAACCGTGTAAGCTTGTGTCAGACTTGATAACTGTGACAATACATAGTAATTGGAGGTCCAGCACCAATGTGACAGAAACAATATACAGTAAACTATATATTTGTCACAAACGTGACTAATACCTCTGCACTGATTGGTCAGATATGTATAATGGCGAGCTATAGCTTTGAACAAAACCTTGACAAATACCCCCGCCATGATTTGTCAGATAATGTTCAATCGCAAGCAAATTACAAAGGAAAGTGTGGATCACTGTGAACGATGAAAGTCTCTTGCACATAAACACTTATGGTGATGACATATTTGAAGTGCCCAATAAATCACTTGAGAAATGTGGCAGTCCTTGCTTTACAAACTGATAAAATTGTATGCAGGCACGTCCGAAAAACCGATATAAACTGATCACACAAGTAGGCGTTTTTTTATTCAGATCGAAATTGTTCGTGTTACACTTAACATAATCGGTATTCGGTATGTCATAAACGGACGCATAGTTATATTTGTATACGCATTAAATTTTAAAAGAGAAAACCCAACCGGTTCATTTTGCTTTGAACGAACACTTTGGTCATTGTTTTTCCATTACAATTGCGTATAAGATTGATAAGTTAACAGGCCTTGTGCTGCTAGTTCGTATTTAACAACATCATTTTGCTGTTGGCAATCGTGAAATAAAAAATAGTTTGTCATCTTTGTCATGTATATAACCAGATATTGCAAAACAATGTAAATGTAATATCTTAAATACGAACTTATTATACGTGAATGTTATTGAAATACTTTTAACAGTTATGGTATATTAATTTGCTAAATAATCTAGGCGCAAACATTCGTCGTTTCGGATTACATCTCTGATCAGAAAACACCATTATAGGGTGTTTCTGCAGTATCAACTGAAGTTATAATGTACATGATCGAAGGACAATGCCAATCTATAATAAGATCTCCGTTAAGCGGTCACTGTTGGGAATCGCAAGACATATACACATGATATTATATCCTTCCTTAGATGTTAAACAGTGTATTGACACTGTAAATCTGGTCAGAACCACGGATTTATATCTTCCAGTTTTGTATGAGCAACAGAACGTGTTAATAAATTAAATAGTCATATTATGTCGTTATTTTGTATAGCAAGTTAGATTTGTACTGTATATCATAAACCTGTCAAATGTATGTCTGCGTATTGAAATGAATATCGTTGTAACTATAATGTTTCTAACTTTCTACCTATTTCAGCAAAACATAATGTCGACAGAGACCACATTAAAACAAGTTCAAACACGAACGCACAATCAGCAACGGTAGTATTTATGTGTGTTTATTCATTGTTAAATACACACAATCTAACAAGTTTGCACGTTCGATTCTGTTATATTGAAAGCGATACTTTTGTGTGTAATCTTTCGCATGATGTAGCATGGGTTGAATCGTCTTTTATATGAAGACGTGCGTATACCAATCGTCATATATTGGGTCAACGTCAAATCATAATTTAACAAAAACAAACATTTGAATTTTGAAATAATTCTCAAAATAAATAATATAAATGAACAGATATCCTGGCATAAAGGTTAGTATTGTTGTACGCAAAATGTACAACACTGACGCACTACACTCAGATAGTTTTTATATCTGATTTGTTTCGTGTTCATCAGTAGACAATTAAAACAAATGAAATGACCCCGAAGTTTCTTAGAAAATATGAATCCTCGATGTTGATATTCTGTCTGACCGACCCATGAGCGAGCATACAGTCGTCTGTCTCAATCATGGACGAACAAACCCGGTGGTTCACAATTAACGATACGTTTTATATTCCATGTAATGCTTTATTTCTAGTTATGAATGGAAATATATGTGGCATGAAAGAAGTAATATTTAGATTTCCATTGGTACGATAAAATGGAGAAATATATTCCTAATTGCAATCGCGATTTAATCTGATTTGTAGTTTCTGGAGTTTCACTTTTTTATATTGAAATCATGTTAGACAGTGTTGACGAAAGTATGCAAACCACCGGACAGCATGTTTTAAAAGAAAAATTGTATTTGATGTTTATTTGTTTTATACGTAGAGAGAAAAGGGGTTAGTTTTGTTCAATTAAAGGAATATTAATTTTATTTGAAGTACTACAATGTATGGCCATTTTGTTTTACGTTTTGAAATTTAATATTATATTAATGAAAACGTAAATTTATTCAAAAGTTTAGAAACGCATATAAACATTTTAGTTTAAACATATCTTATTTAAGGAACAAACATATTATATACAAAGTATGCATACATAGTTACAACTGATTTACATGTTCCGAAAACGGATAAGAACGAAAGACCAAGTCTTGTTTGGTTCTTCTCCGTACATAGTTTTTGCAGGATTGTAACTTTACAATTCAATTGGTGGTTGTCATTTTTGAGTAAACATACAATAAGGCATTTAAAACAAAAGAAGGAATATTGAAATATAGAAGGAAAAAAGTTTTAATAAAAAAAACAATCTGTCATACAATTAGAAGTAACGAACATTGACATTAAGACCGGGATCGGAAGAAGGAAGGTAATGGAACATTCCGATATAGTGTGGAACACAGAGGTTTGAAAGAGGTTTGTTATTTTTGATTGTTTTTTATTTTGGTGTTTTGATGTTTTGATATGATATTAACACTTTACACATATAAACACTGTCTATATTTATGTTTCAGAAAACCTGAATCTGCAGCTTCATCCAAAATGTCGTTTGTGCTATTTTAATTGCCTTCTACTTCAGTTGAGAATGAAAACATGTTTAGTCTACATGAACGCTTACAAAATGCGTTCGAATCAACTTAATCAGTTTAAACACAGCATAGTTGTTTTTAATATTTCCTTAGCATGGTTTCACAAGAAGCGCACTCACTATATTGCAAACTTTGTACATTTCATCTTGTGTTCAATTATTGCATCGCGTTTTATATTTGTCTTATTGGTATAGTTGTTCAAACGATATGTAAGCCACATTCAATGATTTGATGCTTTTGCGGAAATCCTATCATTTCTGTGACTGAGTTGTTTATCTGGATGCCTTAAAACCAAATTCAACTTGCTTAAAACTAGCTGTTCGTCATTGAATGATACAAACTTTTGAAAACAATTTGAAACATGAACTGCAAAAAAAAAGAAGTAAAATTTCAGCAAAACCTTGGCGTAATACTTCGAAATGGTCAGGCAGTGATCGTAAATCGGTACTGTGTATTATATAAGGATCGATTGACGTTTCAAAATCATGATTTATGTTTACAATAAATCGCTCCACGACTTGTACTTGGAGAACAATTAAATTTATCAGTGACAACGTTGATGTATGATGGTATGTTGAGGTAGCACCTTCATCGTATTGCAATGCATTGTGGACATCTCCGATCTGCAAAACAGAATTGATGGGATATTCGGTCATTTTTTAATAACATCGAACTCGACAAACGGTTGTTAAAAGTATGTTTTTCTTTCTGCAGCAAACCAAAATCTAATTTAAAAAATAAATGTTTGAAACATAGTTATTGATGTTTATTAATGTCACCATGTTGTTGTTCCCATCATTGACCGAAAACTATATTATTTGTTATTTAGGAAACAAAAAAAATAACAACATTGCTAATGATGTATGAAATGTATTGAATATTTACAAATTCGTAACCAGTACAACCGAAAATAATAACAGGATATACAATTAAGTTATTTTTTTTATTTAAAGTATGCAGTATTGGACAGCACACTAAGGATGATCGTGTGTCTTATATGATTAATGATTTTTTAATTTATTTGCAGAAAAATAAACTATAAAATGATAAAAGGCGTTGTATTATTTGATGTTGAAGATTGGATTTGAAATTGAAACAAGCTATGTTTTCTACATAATCATTATGATTTGTGTCAATATTGACAGACTTTATAAATGGATTGATGTTTCATATCAATACTCAAACATTATTCCCTCTTTATCTTTAAACAGTTCCATTAAAGCGGGAACGATTTAGATCATCAACTTCATTGTAATTAAATTAATATCATAATTTGTCAATTTCAAATTGATTCGTTTTTGCAATGTTATTGTAAGGGCATCATCGTCTTGTAGCAAAAAAAAATGCTTTGCAAACTAAAAACTGACAGAACATAAACCATGTATTGCTCCCTTAAGATCTCAAGATGTCATTCTTAGCAGAAATATTAGGATAATTACTGTAAAAATGAATACCTTTGATATATGGATAACATGTTATTTGGGGTTGTTTAAACATATGACGTGATTGGCGTATTGCACGCTATGGGATTATATAATGAACACCGATATCTCACTAGTATGTAGTATTAAAAAAATGCTTACGGGCATTAATTGTCGTTGTAACCACTATTCAGAACCTGGCTTGCATTCATTAAATCAAATTATTATAGTTGATCTGTTATTGGCAGAAATATGGTTATAGTATGTCAAATAATTTAGGATATAATACATTTTCTGTATTTAGTATATATGGACATTACAAGTTATGCAGTTTTCCTGCCTGTTATGGTATTGTAGCTTGTTCCTGAAATTGTATGGCGTTGATATGAATAGTTAACTATTCGGCGGTATTTCTATAAAGCTGTTAATAGGTACGATAGGGGGTTTATTAATGTGTTTGTGTCATATCATGGTGCCTCTGAAAGCTACCGTTCTGTCGCTCTTGAATGAATCAAGGCATTGAATAATAATTACATTGGCATTCATTCTCTTTTATAAATATGTGATCTGAATTATATTGCTTGTATGTTAATCGTTATATACATTTAATGTTTTGTTAATACCTCTGGAAGAAGTATGTGATGTTGAGCCCAATGCTTTGCATAGACCGTTCTGATACAGTGACCCCCATTTATTTAAAAAGAATTGTTGCTGTATTCAAGCTGTAGTGTGTGTTTGTGTACTGTGTCACACTGTTTGGCAAATGGTCTATTGTCGTAAATAAATGTTCTGTGCTAAAATTGTTTGCTCAATCGCTTGTGCAGATAAGGTCGCTCGCTGTTATGTGTTTACATAGAAAATTGTGTCACGATCATTATAATTGTGTAAAATTTGATCGCTGTCGATTGTGATTAGAGTTATCGAACATCTACATTATTGTAAGCAAGAGCTTCAAATAAACAAGTCCGGTTTAATGCTAGTCCTTCTATTCTGTTGCTAAACTTATTGAATTATACTTACCTATCACAGTCAACAAATCTAGGTCTTCTATATTTGTGTCGAAGTTTATAGAATTATACTTGATGTAAACACTGTCAATATTATCTACTTACGTTTCAAGTCAACAATACAAAACGAAAATCTCGGTTGTTTTAGCAAAATAATTCTTCGTTAAACGACACAAAAGTATCTTGGATATACTTCTTTTAATTATAAGGCATCGTTTGTTTCATTGAATAATTCATTTGCCTTTTTATGGGATGTTTACACTTACCCCAAATTATAGACAATCCCATACTAGAACTAAGGAAATGTTTGTCTCCTTTGCATAGTCCACTTACTAGTGATTCATATGTATATTTACATTGTTTACAAATTGCTTTTATGTAATAAAGATTTAATGTTGTATATTATTTCCTAAAATTAATCGATATATCTATATACGGTCACGTTATACAAGCCATTTAAATAACGCATATAATCATATAATATAACGTTTGCCCTTGACCCGAATCACTGTATACCTGATTGCAGCGGTGTCCATAATAAGCGGCGAGTCGAAGGACCGAGGGCTTATAGACCCCACCTTCGACACGAAGACCGACAGCATTACCGCCATTGCAGGCGAGACGTCGGAGCTTCGTTGTAAAGCGGAAAACAAGAGAGGATATTGTGTACGTAGACACGTTAAATGCCGCACCAACGCTATACTGCTAAGTTGACGCTTAACGTCAGACCCAATTCTAAATGCAGCAAAAGCTCTTGACGCAATATGTCGCATATGTACAGTTACATGTGCAACAATATGTTCTGCCGGTTTGTGTCACAGCATCAACGGTGCATGTCGCATCCCTTTATAACCACTACTTCAAGTACATTGATATCGCGATAGATCGAGCAGTTAAACTCTCAAAATTCCCTACCAATAATTGCGGACAAGTGGTTTTTTGAAAAAATAATCGCCTTACAGACGATTTCTCGACATCGCTATATACGAAAGCAACAATTTTATTTCATCAATATTACAAAACAGACATGTGTGTTTGTGTTTTAGTTTATGTCTTGTGTTGAAAAGTGTGAGTACCTTATTTACTATGGCTAATTAATAATTAACTGTTATAGTCTGAAAGCGAATAATGTTATGACTACGTGAAATGTATGTTTGTCATATTGAGACATTCTGAACATTAAAATGTATTACGTTGGAATGGAAGAGTGTTGGTATCAAACGGTAGCATTTGTTTAGATAATTATGAACACGAATGCTTCTGTGAATGGTTATAACCAGTTTGAACGCAAGATTTCTTGTGTGGGATTTTACTATCTCACATTTGTACTTTTACACTAATACTAAAGGTACAATGTAGATCAAAGACACATTGCATCCATAATCTGCATAGTGTTACGTATGTTCTTTCTGTTAACCATTTGTGGTTGAAAACACAATTAGAATCCAATTTCATTAAGCGCACCAATTTAATATGACTACATGTATGACGGTCACAGGGGATATGAAACGTTAAAGTTATTTATATCACATTATATATATTGCAATAGTGTTACATATTAATTCGTTCTTTTACAGCTGATCTGGCTAATCCCCCGGAAAATGCTAATCAGTGAAGACGAGAGCCGTTACATCGACGACTCGCGCATCAGCGTGGAGTGTCCGAACATCCGGTACTGGAACAGTATAATCCGCGAGTTGCGCTTCAACGACAGTTGGGGAGTACATTTGCCAGATCAACACCAAGCCGGTCCTCATCAAAAGAATAAATGTTTTAATGGTAGGTCTCGAAGATGTAAAAATTGTCATCGTGCCTTAAACAAGTTTGTTGTGAGTTGCATAAGGATAGAATGACACAAGCCACAGTTCGCATTTGATGGCATGTTTGTGTTCTGATTAAAACAGGGTTAATGTGATCTAAATAGCTATGGTGTTTTCAGTAATGGTATTCGTAATAAATGCTTGGTCAAATATAAGGTTATTATACAGTTCAAATCGCTAACCGTATAGTTTATAGTGTACCCATTTTGATAAAAGATTTACAGAGTGTGTAGTGTAAGTGAATATATATGAACAACATTTGATTTACCTGTTTGGTTGTAGTTTTATGGTCAGATCTATGCCTGTTTGATATGAAAATAAAATTGGTCCCGTATGAAAAATCGATAATCGGTTTTAAACAATCGCGTAACGTTATGCGAAATGGGCCAATTTTGCATATTATAAAATCAAAAATATTTGCAATTACACTAAGTACGAAAAATAACAGCTGTTGTTTTTTTGTTTATTTCAACATAACATTTCTTAAAGAGGTAAACGTTCTGCATGTTCTCTGCAATCGTAACATGCATGCCATTTATAATACCGCGGGCTCTAAGTCTCAAAATAAACCATAGTGTTCTTAGTAAAACGACAAATCGATGAAACATTACATCATGCAATGATGTTCGTATTAAAGTTATAAATAAACAGTTGTGTTATGAATTGTAGACTAATTATGTTCATCTATCATTTTTACGACACAATGAACAAAAGAAAAAAATGCTTATCTGTAAAGACTGAGAAATCGTGTTATCGAAAACATTTCTATACAACTATACATCGCATTTCTGTTAATTCTTTTATTTTCTAAATTGTAACCGATTAAAAAATGTATAGTATATTTTTATGATTGTGGTATTATTTACAGTCAGTTATCATAGGTATAAAACTGTCGTAGACATATGAAAGTGTACATTTAAGTACAAGAAATAAAAGGCCACTTAAACTCCATAATTTTTGACACTTTATACCAAAAATGCAATTATTGATACTCCTGAAAATTGAACTGTCAGAACAGGCAAAAACTCCGTTGGATTTGTTATCCCAACCCTCCGACGATGATTGTGGTTTGAAAAGATGACCAATACAGCTAAATGAAAATATACGCGTTCACTTAAGTGACATTTAACAATGTCTTCCTGCTGATATAACAAAAATACTTTCGAACAATCATTCATTATTCAGCAGGTCTAATATAATAAAGTTCTCTTTGTCATCTTTAATCTCAGTCTGCCCGTATCTATAAAACAATAATTTCTCTGTGCAGTAATGATGCTATAATGATGAAAAACAAAACTCGCTAAAAAAAAAGTATTATGGTAATTTGTATTAAGATCATGGCTTGCAATATGTTTTCGGCGAAGATGTCTACCCAGGCTTTGACCTTTCTGAGTAGCCAATTAAACTTTGGAGGAATTTAAAGCCAGAAGTCCCGAATGAATAATTTCTAAAATAGTATTTGCTTATTTGAGAGAAATCCTCTTAAACTTTTGCTACATATATTTTTCGATATGAATTGAGAACCATTTTTCAGTCAGACCTGGTTTAAGGTTGTTTAGTATTTATATTTAAAACCTTAACTCGGAAGTCATATTGTAAAATGGATGAAGATAGTTCTAAATAAATTATCTATTATTTCCATTCCCCCGTCAATTCAGACGAAGCCAGTGTTTGGGAGGTCGTTCATCTCGTATTCAATAATCAATGCTTATTTACTCACATGCCTTTGGCAGATACATGTAGTTATAGATCTGTTCTTACAAGAAATATCTTTGAAAAAGATATTCGGCGCAAAGTGCGAACATGCGATCTGACAATTTATAAGTATGCATAATTTAATACTTCACTAAATTTAAAACCAGGTAATGCTTTACGTGTAGGACTTGTTTATCGCTTATCCGACGTATAGTAGCAGTGTAATTTGGTTTATTGCATATATGTAAATTTTCAGTAAATACGATGAATTATAGTAAACTTCGCGTTATGACACTTATATCTGTTTATGTATTGTATGTAGACCCTTTGTAAATAAACACAAACGAAAAAAAAAGAAAATAATGAATTGAAATATTCTTAACTCTTTTTAGTTAATTGAGATAAACATGATTTGAAGCTGGCATTAACAGTTCATTTACTATCCGTTATTTACATTTACTCGTCACATAGTATATTATATATATTAATATGTGTTTTTTACATTCAATTCTCACTATCGCCTTCTTGTCCGATATATTGTGTGTTTTTTTCTTTATTAAGTGCAACTACTTTGCTTTTTGAATTCCAAAAGTTGTATTCGTAAAATTTAAATAAACATCATAAGCATGTTAATTGTTCCACGCGAAGGCAAATGTTATCACTGTGATCGGGATCTTTCAAGTTACATTGCACATTAATTACATATGTTCTGTATATATAACATCTCCAATCTTTCGAATTGTTTTGCATGTCCTTACCGAACTAATGTACTGCTAATACTTATGGCTAAACATGTTGGAACCATCGGCTCATTCGACATTATGTCAGTTCATGAAATGTAATAAACATCAAACAAAACCTTACATAGAATCATATTGACACAGATTAAACAGTTGTATTCATTCAATCTCCAAAACATTATGTTTGTAGAAAATTATTATTGCATGTACTTAAGTATTGTTGAATAATAATAATAATAATAATAATAATAATAATAATAATAATAATAATAATAATAATAATAAAAATAAGAATAAGAATAATAATAATAATAATACAAAAGTAATAATAATAATGATATTAATTATATATGTTGTATTGAATTGTGATTATAGACTGAGGTGTTTTTCATTTATAGATAACTATATTATGGTTGCAAAAACGCACACGTGATGACAACTAAACGTATTTTGCACATAACAAACCCCTTTGTCGGTATATACATTACGCATTTGTTATTGTGTTTATCCAACTTCAGATGTGATGGTGTGTATGGATGTGCCTTTTATTTGACAAATATCAAGTTTTCCAAGTTCTTTCATCTGCAGCATTTTGTGTTCGATTTAAATATTCACAAACACGTTTTTTACAGTTACCATTCATGGGTAAAACAGTTTCTATGTGATCATCTTCCGGCAGCATAATCATTAGGACCATGTTACTCAAGATTCCAGAACGGAAGAAAATACATTTATATTTTGAAACTAGATTCCGACAATCATAAAGGCGTTATTCATCCCGGAAATGCATGAGGCATGACCTGGAGTTAATCATTTGGCAACGTGCAAGCAACATGCAAATCACGCTTGAAATTATACATGATTGCATTTGGTGTTAACTTCTAATTACCAATAATTTATATATAATGTTTTCTTTACTTGTTATGTGGAAATGTGTTAACTTGTTTTAAACAAAGAAAGTAAAAAATAAAATGGAAAATGTTGATATAAAACTACATCACAATAATCGTTCTGGAAATAACACAATTGGTAAACATTCTCCGAATATAGAGCATTTTCTATGTACACAAGTAGCCTTTCTATTATACTAGTTACTTCATAATAGCTGTTAACGTTGTTCACATTTCTTGTTCGTGCACATCCGTTATCATTGAATTTTATTGGTGAAACTGCCTGAGCTCATGCCAAAGTGTATTTTATCATAGAAATAGGATAGTTTCACCTAATTTGTATTAAAATCGAAAGAAAAAGCAATACACTTATTTTTATACAAATACATTTCCTAATTGTAAAGGCTTAAACACGTTAGCATTTAAAATTGCTATTTGTGTTTCACCTAGTTCTGTTCAAATGGCTAGGGGTAAAACTAACTAAATGTAACTTACCGTATAAATCGTTCGTTATCCAATATGAACGACTGAGAGAAAAAAAGTGTTTTAATTTGTTTATTGGATGAACGATATAAATGTATTTTAAATTTAAATGTGTTTAACTAATTTTACAACTATTAAAATTGGCATTAAACTATTTGTGCGTTTTTATTGGTCATGCTGGAATATAATATAGCATGTTGTTTAGTTCATCTGCGATGACTCGCCAAGAAATAAAGACGATAGTGGAACAAAAGCTCTGGCGTATAAAATGTAAAAACAGTATTTTGACGATCTTATACATCTTTCTTTCTTTATAAGTCACATTAACCAATATTAGATCGATAAATCATGGTTGAGTATTTTAAAAACATGCAAATTCACTTTAAATATTCCGTCATGAAAATGGAAACGCGAACATTAGAAGAACAGGCGTGAAACGTATTGAAAACGACGTAACATGCCTATGATGCTAACGGCATGTTTATGATAATTTGCATGTGCCTTAGATGTATGAATTACATTTAATGTTCCTTTCCATAGGTTTGAGAAACTGAAAACAATTCATTGTGTGGGTTGATTGAGATTATACTATAAAAATAATGTACTTTGTGATTCTGCGTGACTTAATAGCGGACATGGTCAGGAGCTACCTTGGAACTTTCGTAGTGCCGAAAGGGTAGACAGTGGATCTCACGCGCAATGCCACGGGCGCCCGATACCGGTTGTCACGTGGTATAAACAATTAAGGCCAATAAAAAAAACTACTTAGACGGTTATTTTACATATATACTAGTAATAGTATAATGCAAACACACGTTTAAATTGTCTATATTACTTAAATTAAAATTGAATCCGAAATCTTACTAAACATTTTTGTATCTCTTTCGTCTCTTAATGTTAAGTGGACGAGTCAGTTACACAGTTTTACGTTAAGTATACCAAGAGAAAAGCGTGAAAGCCAGTTTTTGCCGTCCATTACCAGACCAATAAATCAACAAAATTGTATCGAAACCGATAAAAGAATTCCCGTCTTACATCAATTATTCACTCACAGAGCAACACTTATTGCCTTGTGTACTTCATTTATCAGATTTCATTAGAATCCTAGGTGACAATGTATGCTCAGTAATAAACAAATGAGACTATAAAATAAGCGAACAGTTTGATATTCCTCAAGACTAGGGCTAAAATATGAACAAACAAAACGAAAAAGACATACCAGTTATACATATCGAGCATTCGGAAGTATCTATTTCATTTTTTAAATTTGTTATCACAGGCGATAGAGAATATAATGACAGTATTTACTGAGTTAGATCAACGCATTTCGCAAAGTCAATAAATTCTGTTAGACGATTTATGTTTTGACAAAACAAACGAAACAACGGACAACATGATATGGCAACATCCTGTCATTTTGTGAATTTTTACTTAGAGTTACATTGCTCGTTTAAAGAAAAAACATCGAATCTGTTTTCAATTCTAATACAAATTCTAGGAGATTTTACAAAATGATTTATTTGTTCATATTCCGAACTCGTTGAATGATAATTGAGATATTATGAAACATGTAAGTTTTGCGATTGAGTTTTATATCTGTGGCGCTTGTTTACAACTGAATTATAAATATATATTGTTTATTCAATAATACTTAAGAAATATTTATTTATACTTTAAATCTACAGGCAGATGTAAACACTTGCTGTGTCCGTTTGAGGTTATCTGTTTTAGGCAGAATGTCGATGCTACACTTAAATCAAATTCTTTAATTATGTAAATGTAAATAATAGTGCGACCCCATACAACCGATTTCAATTCGTACACAATCACAACAGTGACCACAAGAATAAGTGTTAACATATTAAACCCGACTTTTATTACGCATCAAAGAAAACTGAACAACACAATGCTGTTCATACTGCAAACAAGCGGATTTGGGCGAGGTGCAAACATTGCAAAGGCTCGAACTTATTTTAACAACCCAAACAAATGTCGCCTGCATCAACATGAAAACAAAGTTTCTGAGAAAAAAAGGCTACTTTTAATGGGACGTTTTGTGTGACCATCAAAAAAGAAAGTAATATTGTACAGAGGTAAACAAAAATATTACTTTGCTATAATTTTCGTCTGTGTCAATCACACTTTAAGACTTCCAGAGTTGAGATATGTGGTGTGCTTTTGAACGGTTTTGATATTGGGTAACGATTTCTCAACCCAAACCGAAATCCTGTGTCTGCACCTCTCATAAATAGTAAACTCATTGTTTGTCCAGCATCGACACTTGGCGTCCAATACCACACTGGTTGTCCCTTATACAATTGGAAGTGGATCTATACAAATGGCATAACTGGTGTTACAGCTATAATGTTACCATATTTGCAACATGTATTGCCCAGTAGGTTCTAACTTTCATCTTAAAATACAAGCAACACCTTGTAGCATAAATTCAATGTAACATATTTAACGAGTTTGTTTAGAAAATGATGTTTTGTGAGTTAACTAGTATCAATCACTTCAAACACTTCCCTAAATATGATACATTTTAATGTGTTTGAGAGTTTTTCTGTATATAATATATCAAATTCTCGCATGATGCTAATGAGTGCTTTTTTAAAATAACATCATGTTTCGGTTTCTTCAAAGTACCTTTTCGCTGTGTTATGACGGTGGATTGCACAAAATGTCATTAAAAATTGATATTTGCAACCAATTATCCTTATCAATCCGGTTAACGTCAACGATGCAGCTGTAAGGTTTAAACGAGCATTTCGCTTTGAACAACCCGTGTCTACCTGTAACGAAATAATGTCAAAATAAAACAGTCATAGTAAAATTTATATAGTTTACAGGACATCAATCACATGAACGAAAATGCATCTCTTGTGAAATAAATTTGCATCCTCATTACAACACAGACAAACAAATCTCGCTTAAATCTTACGGATGCGTCGCTTACGTTTACCCTGATGCTTACATCCTGAAGGAGTAATTTTGGAATTAATGATCCATGGATAGCAATACTTCCAAGATAAATATTTATCGACACGATACTGTAGATTAATTTATTTTCGCTGACATGAACATTTGTGGTTTCATAAAAACTGTTGTTTTTTTCTCAATTCGTAGATTTTTTATAATGTCGGGCGTTCGTTCAACAGTTGATCTCGTGATGGAAAGGACCCAACAAAATCAACGAAAGTTAGTGTCCAAGGAAGGATATTGGTTAAACATTAGCTTGAATGTTCCTCGAAATGGAGCTGAAGCAAGAGACAAATTATATAACTTAAGTTACCCATCATTTTAGTAAATAGGTCTTTATTTGCATACTTTGGACATGACGATCGCGGAATCTATCGAGTAGATAGTATGTTAATATGTAGCCTTAATTGTTAAAATGCTATGTTGTTTTTTTCGGCCATTTATGAAACATGCTCAGCAATATTGTATAAGCCAATCGGTACAAATGAACAATGAAAAACAATCGTTGATATACTATAGCAACAGTACATAAAGGCTAAAAAGTTTGCAGTATGTGTAATCTTGATTAAACTCTGTTCACAAAGTTGCTCTAGCGAATACAATGATCAGTGGTTATTTATTTGTTAATATCATATTATTATGTAAGTTAATCACTGCTAACTGCTGATACAAACGTTCTGATATATAAATATATAATATGCAAAAATTATATCACAATATATCATATGTGTTTTGATTCGAAGACACGTAGAATATCGTCAACATATTTCAACAATCCATATTGACAAGTGTTTTCTAAATCAAAATAACGAACACATGCGAACGATGCTTTTTGAAACACTACTTTGACAAGTACTTTTTCATATATATATATATATATATATATATGTGCATGAATTGCGTTGATACTGATACGTAGATTATTCACATCACCAGTCACCAGTGACAGTTAAAGTCAGTTTATATTACTCTGATGTGATCGCAATCTATTTCTATCCCACACAAACAAGTACGTCAGGAATGACGATGGGGAAGCGTACGAACATGGAACTATGTTCAGTTAAGTTGCAGTTAATAACGAATATGATACGATAGATTAATAAATTTAATATCTAATAAACACAACAGAAAAGTTTTTATAAGTTACACTTCAAGAAACTTATTAAGTGTATTCGACTTGAAATATAAAAAAATGGACTTAAATATGAGAGACATGCCATCTTAACTGATATGCTTTCCACCACTGGGGTCCAACGAGTGGTACGCAAGGAAATTCTGTGTAAATCATTTATACGGTACGTAATGAGCTTCGGTGTACATAGTACCTGATTAAATGACATCAATTTGTCATTTTGAGGAAATATCGAGTAGAAGGATTACATTTCAAAAAGATAAGTTTTCGTTGCTTTTGTAAGTGGTTCGCAAGGGTTTGTTTTGCAAATGTAAATATAAAAAAAACGTTTTCTATACAATAATAATGTCAGCAAGACATTCCCGTCTTTCTTTGAAAACAACGGATTTTTTTTTCTCAAAATTATGTTATTGTTGAAATCCATTTGAATAGCATTACGCACCCATATTTATGACCTTTTGACAACAAGCAAAGTCTCACTGAACACAACTGAACAAATGTGGATATGGTTAACCATAGTCTCGATACTGTTTATATGTCCATAACAGTAAATATGCATATTTCACTACGAATCAATTTTGCAAGCAACACAAATCTATACTCGAGGTCTGCTCAACATTTCTTCTAACGGCAAATGAGAAAGGCACAGTGACAGGGCTCTGTGCCGTACAATTCCACTTCTTTCTTTACATTGACAGTGTATGAATATTTATAGAATTTGTATGCCCAATTAAATGTCCGTTACTTTATTTTTGTCTTTCAGCACATACAATTTTGATATAAGGTATCTTATCAGTTAATCATAATATAATACGACTAAATTTAACATCACGGGTTATAGATGAATATAAGTTAATTTCCTTCTTAAAATAAGTATTTGTACTAATATCTGATTGTTGTGCAAACGTTGTTTTTTTTTTTCATTACATGTGTTTAAGCCTATATTGCGTATCCAAATAGCCCATACTTATTTAGAAGTATTCATTTGGGTCTAAATGCGGGAAATTACTTCATTGTTCCACCGGCTATTGAATAAAAAAATATATATGAATAAAATGTAATGTATACATACATTAATATTTATTTGGTGTGAATCGTTTCTTGAATAGTGTTACTTTTGATATTAAGTATCTTATACATACTGCAAATAATGTTGACAACTGGAAGAAGGCTGTTTTGTTGATTTTATTTTATATTATGTTGATATTTAGCAAACAACTATTGGGATGCCACATATAAAGTATAAATCATTGTCAAAATTTAACCAAATACCAAGTACATACATGTAGATCGCGCATATGCGTGCAATCCGTTATTTTGTTGTGCACGGCAGTAGGTGCGTGATATGCTTACCGCACATTTTCCGTCTTAATGTGGCAAACATTCTAGACCGGTTAACAATAAACAGAACATCTCTCTCTGTTATTAAAGAGACATAAAATCACTCTTACCAGACTGGCCGTCATTGTCTCTCAATCGTTCATTCATTATTCAGCGTCGCAACGCCACGAGTAAACTTAATCTCAACTATTCTTCGGGAGTTATCAAAACAATGCCCGTGAGAATTGCCGTTTCCTAAATATTAAAGATGAATGCAATAAGGAAAGAACATCGTAGCTTTAAGGCGCGAACTGTTGTACAGAATTGAAGCAAACGAAAAGCTTCAAACAGTCCCGGATTACCTAATAGGCAGAGTAGGCAACTGTCTATGGGTCCCGCGACTTTTAGGGGCCCCATGAGACCGCGATGAAAGCTTTTGGTACTTAGTGACTCAGCCTAATCTCATGACTTGACAAAGCCAATTATTTTGTATCGATCTTATGTTCCGATTAAAGTCTTGACATTGTCTTACCAAACGACATTCATTTATTTTTTTTGCAACACCGTACGCACTAGAATGACTAGGGACCTGAGGCGTGGGTCCCAACAGTTTCGACGCCTATGGGCCTCTACGGTGCTTAATCCGGCACTGGCTTCCAAATATTTAATGTGTTGTTGTAATTTTAAATGCATGTAGTACATTATTGCTGTAACGTATCAGGATAAAAATAATTTGTGATGATGACGGCAACTACAATTTGTATTTGTAATGCCATCTTAATCTTAATCTGGCAATATTTCTTGACCGGCTTTCAACACCTACAAACTAAATTCATTTGTATTGTCACCTTAATCTCACATAAAGGACTTTGGGTTTGTGTATAGGCAACGATAACTTGTTGTAAATAAAAGTGTAGCTATGGCGGCGGATTTCTGCAATATCGTTCTGGCGTATTTGAAGAAGGTCGCCAACACAACAACTCGAAAGAAAGACAAAATTACTCACCAGAATGACCGAAATGGCGCCCATTGGACAACTGATAAAAAGATGTGAATTGTGTAATGTTTCTTGAGATTCATAATACCTTACTTGCTTATTCAGTATATACACATAAACGAATAATGGAGCTTTTTTCCGAAACCAATGATAGTTAAAGGCGCGCAGTACATTATTCAAGAACTGCACAATAATTTAAATACAAGTTGTTCGATCAATCTGTCAACCTCCTTAACAGTAATAGGGACCATTCCGTTTGCAAAATAAGATTATATAGGACATCAATATTCAGTATTTCATATTCTGCAAGATTCCACGACAACACCTTATATCTTGAAACCGGATTCCATCTTCATAAAACGTTCAAATAAATTGCGAATTTACCATTTACATTCAATATGTTATTGTTAACATAACAGAGAGAAATAAATATAAAATTGTATTGTTACGTGCATATCATTGTATTGATCTCCGCTTTTTTTTTTATCGGACCGTATTTCCTCCTACACTATTAGTACTATAAACTTGAAACTTACACACATGGTAGCTATGAGCATATGTGCGACGGTGACGGTGACGGAATTTTGATCTGACCCCTGGGTCAAAGGTTATGGGTAAATAAATGGGTAAAATGGGTTAAAAAAACTCATTTTACTAACAACATGCGACGCCTATGATAATTACTTTTGACCCAGGGGTCAGATCAAAATTCCAAATAATGCACCGTCGCACATATGCTCATAGCTACCATGTGTGTAAGTTTCAAGGTTCTAGTGCTAATAGTGTAGGAGAAGATAGAGGAGAATGAGGGTTGGGTGGGGCACACAATTTTGTTTAAACATAACTTCTTCATTTATTCACCAATTGGCGTGACGTCACTTTAATACTGAACATCTCTTATGTCAACACGGTCTATCTCGACCACCCATGTGCACATTACCCTGCCCACCCAAAATTGCCTTTTAATATAACATCTATGCGTAGAAATGGCGCGGCAGATGCCGACGCATATCCCCACACTATATAACATGTATATGCCTTTAGTTTTCTCTTAAAGGCTCATACAAGGTTACGATCCGAAAATATTACCGATTTTTAAATATTTTTTTATTATTTTATTTATAAAGGTTATCAAAAAACAATAGTTATATGCTATTGGACATTACCATAACAAATGAGCAATACAACTTGTTTTGAGCTCAAAATACAGTGTCCTCCAAGTCAATTGTGTTTACAAACAATCAGTTTATTTACATAGCTGTTTACTCGGGATAGAGCAAGCGCTCCGGTGACTCTTGTCACCAAACATATATCGTTGATTTTCAACGTTTTCCGGTATCACTCACACAGTAGGTCTCTTCTTAATGGTTAAAACGTTTGTAGTGATCTCATAAACTACTTTCTGCTGATGAAAAGTTGTTTTAAATAGAATTAAAATTGAATTTTTAGCATACGTCACCGCTTTGAGGCTACACACCACGTTAGTTGCAAAGTGATCAATGAGGTATACACCAAAATTATATTACTACCGATACTCATTGTTTTATTATAATCATTTTACATTCAAATTATACACCAGATAACACGTGTAAAAAGCAGTTCAAGAAAAGTATCAAATGAATTAACAATATATGGATCTTCCAGAAATGCATGCGATCATTCGTTTTCAATAAAACAGTTGCAAAGCAATAATTCTTCCAAACACTATAATTGAAGTGAACTCTTGAAACATCACAATAAAAAGCGACTGTATACTATATATATTCGGAACAGAAGAACTGCATGGGCGGACAGATTTTTTTGCAGACGTTTAACTGTGAACAAGCACTCCTCCTTTGTGTACAGGAAACAAACATGTTTGTGAAAAATAAGAGTCATTACATATTAATTTATTTTATATTACTCTTCGGAACCTTTGCTACCAATAATTGCAGCAATCTTTTACTAGGATAAACATGCAGAATCCGTTAAAATATTCAAAATAATTGCTGTTACAGAGCAGTGTGCAGCGAACAAATTGATGCTAGGAATAGAGGCGCTAAATTATTTAACTGTCGGCATTTAGAACATGAATGTGCATTTGAAAAGTCTCTTAATGTCAGTTAAAATAAGTGATCGTATCAATTGACATGGGCTAAAGTTTGTCTCCGGAACAGAGATGCGTCTTAATGGAATGGATACAACTAATGAGCGAGCATGTGTATGTCGCTCAACAAGCGATTGATGTTGGTTTATTAAGGGTGAAAAAATATATAAAGTTTACAAACATGTTCAAACTATTGGCATTTGTACGAAATATCAAAACTATACAAGAAAACTTTATTAGCAAACACTTTGTGACAATTTCAATGTCACAACATTCTGTTATATAAGTTTTTGTTGAACGCTTTCCAGTGCTTTGTAGGAGAATTTCAATTTAATAACTATGCTTATTAACTGTTTCAAGTAGTGAAAATTATTACTTACAAAACAACTGTTTCACCGCGATTTTTATAATAGCATATTTCTTTCTGCAAATGGAGGTAATATTTTGGTGTCCGTCCATTGTTTGATTTACTCGTGATCACTGTGTGTCGAATTAAAATAAGATATCCTACCCATTCCCACAATATTTCCTGTGTGATTGATTCGAAAAAATGTCACCGAGATTAAAACAACACTCATCGGCATCGCTATTCAATACCCGAGTTACATTGATCGACAACAAATATAATATATGTCATTTGTCGAATTGTGGGCATTTGTGTTGTGTTGCGCTTTTGTTTTTATGTTGACTTATTTTATATAGCATCTTATAAAAAAATGTCTTTTTAATATTATAATGCTTGTTCAATAAATCCTATTTCACATGTTGCTACACATTTTGGAACCACCGACAATGATTGCACTTTATCAGATTTCTCTTTTGTACCTTTTGATGTTGTTCAAAACAATCTAGGCCGATTATGCAAAGAAACATATTGGATACATAAATTAACAACTATGATTCCTAACGGTCTAAATAATAAACTGCTTTATGACATATGGAACAAAAACATAATTTACATATACATTTAATGTTTGTCTATTACTATGTTTTTTTTATAATGTATATTATAACTTATATGCTGTTGTATCATCACTGATCCATCTTTGTATTATGTATTATGTAAATAGAGAATAATAGGTTAGTGTTGATTATAGATCAGGTTTATCATGCGAAGCTTAGAGAACAAAAAGCGAGTTTTCAGAAAAGTGGCTGAATGGATCATACGGTTTTACTTTCATCAGTCAGCGTGTTGCAGATCTAGTTCAAATATATACTTTCTTATTTAAAATCTGATAAAGATCTAACATCTAACAATCAACTTAACTTTCCTAAGCTCAATTTGAAAACAACGTAACAAACATTATTGTAAGCGGGGTACTCGAAGTTGAAAATGAAATAAATCCCAAAATAGTAGTATTGTAATTTTGTTAATCACGCCTTGAATTTAACAAAAAGCAATACAACAACAAATACAGTATGTGTTGCATGAGGTAAACAGTGAAGTATGTGGAAGTACACAAGCAAGTATACGTTGTATGATTAAAAAAAAGGTATCACAAAATCAGTATACCTTCATTAAATTAGTTATACCGTTACAATTGTTTCCATAATAGCGACGTAACGTTAATAAAACCAATTCTTCTAAAGGGGAGTTCAGATTGTGTTATGGTCATTTCAAATAAAAGTCAACTCTTGCGGTAATTGCTTCTTCCAATAGATTTCTACGATAATATGATTTCTGGTTTAGAATACATTTTTGTACAATATTCAATAGTTGAACTGTTAAAAATGACGTAACAGCGATACTGGCCAGCAACTCATGTTATTATGTTATTATCTTATGATTTATTATATTACATTATACAATGTTGGTATTTCCTTTCAAGTTAAGAAATCTTGTTTTTTAACAAGGACGACCTACTAAACTATTTGCACATTAACGAGGACCCACAATCCGCGAAAACCAACGGCGTCATATGCATGGCATGAAATTCGTTGGCTGGCGTGGATATATTATAGGAGAGGGTACTTTAATTTATCTGTTTAAAGTTTGACAATGCAGGTTTTCGTATGTTTTTATTATCAAAGTTTAGTTTTCTGTACGTTTTCCTTTAATTTCACGAAAAAGGTCGACGGACGCCGGACAGCCACCAGCACAATGATTTCGTGCTCTGGTGAACTTACACAACACTAGTATAGTTATGCTCTTTTATAAGATATATAGACACATATCGTTTTAGTTTTAGAACAATCAGTAGGACCCTTTTTGTATTCGTGATAATATACAAAGGACATTCTTCGAAAATAAAATTGTATACAGGTATTTAAATTCATGTTTGAATTTGTGTTAGATTAATTTGTGTTGTCATGTATTTTGAATTGTGTCAAAATATATGGCGATTACAAACTTATTTTAAATAAACTAAATCGCAGTTAGGTGGTCAGAATATTCTGCCGCTTATGTTGCTGGAGTTTCTATTTTTATTTGATTCATTCAAATACGTATTTGCAGACAGCACATATTTCAATATCTTATTAATCAACTGTAAATGGCTGCATGTAGATATGCATAGACACGGAAGACATACTTGAGTCTATACAAATACATATAAAGCAAACTTCGAATTCCGATTGCGGACATGATGGTTTGCATGTTTAAGTGGAGACTGTAAACCAACCATTAACTAATGTTCTAAGACTCTTTTAGTATCGCCCTATGGATAAGTAAAAAAGGAAAGTGATCACTAGCTTGCAGACGTTGGATATGTGTGATATGCTGTTCAAAGATTGGACTTAAAAGCGAAGTAAGTGATGCTCTTTGTGTCGGGGATGGAAATCTATTTTTAGTTCAAAATCTATTCAAAACTCAAACTTGACAAATTGACATAGTGTAAACACACACCACGTGCGTTTAACTTTTACTCCAGTTTACCACTGCGAAATTATACTGTGCGCAGAAACATAGTGACCGCATAAAATTATGAATAAAACAGAAATTAGTTCTAGCGCATCGACACAAATACCATCGACAAAACGAAGTGCGTCTGTGCTATCTACCCCTGAGAATATTGCTGATAAAAAAAAAATCGTTTTCTTAGCGACGCGCTATTTGAAGATTATCAATATACAATTGATACTATGGCTGAAAATGACCCCACTCGTATCATAGATCAGGCTACTATTGAAGCTATTTCAAAGGCCGTTCCAAAAACAGTTTGTGCAAATCTTGACACTGTCCTTAAAGGCATGGTTGACTCGATTGTAAATGACGCTATGGCCGGACTGACGTACAGAATCAACGAAGATGAACATCCGAATACGTTTCTTGTAAATGAAAACACAACTTTGAAATAACAAGTCTTCAAACTCGAAGTTGCTCGTGATAACGCCGAATAATACAGTCGCCGAAATAGCCTGAGAATTTCAGGTGACCCGGAAGCGGACCCGGATGTTCGGGAAGACACAGATAAACTCGTCATACAGTTGTGCAAAGACGTGGGTGCTAATGTCAGCCTGGACGGGATTAATCGCAGTCATCAATCGGGTAAAGCCGCTACAGGAAGGTACCGGCCCATTCTAGTAAAATTTGTAAGCTACAGAGCTCGACAAAAATTGTACCGCAAAAGGCGCAAATTGAAAAACTGCCCTTGTCTAGATAGAGTCTTTGGCAATAAGGACTTAACAAAGGAACGCGAACAGCTTCTCGTTAATTCACGTCTGCTAGTTTGCTCCAAACACATCGACAGTGCCTGGACAGCGGATGGGTCAGAGATTATCAAGGCTACACGACAAGGTAATCCCACGATACATCAACGTAATACCCAGTCTGATCTTGACGTGTATAAACAAGTCGTTTCCTTTGACATAAGTAAGGCCTTCGATAAAGTATGACATAAAGGAATACTATATAAGCTCCGCATTGCTGGTATCAGAGGAAACCTATTTAATTGGATAAGTGACTACCTGTCAAATAGAAAACAGAAAGTTGTACTTCCAGGCACCGAATCACATTTTGCTTATATATCGGCCGGTGTCCCTCAAGGTTCTATTCTCGGTCCCTTGATGTTCCTAATTAACATAAATGATATTATTTCAAACAATCGTTTGCGCGTCAACCTCTTCGAAGATGATACAAGCCTGTATATGGTTGTAAATTCTTCTGTTGAAACAGCGGCTCTTATGCAAGCTGACATTGACCAAATCAATTCCTGGGCTGAACAGTGGTTGGTTAATTAGACCAAACCATAAGTATGCAAAACACACCTATTCAAGAAGTGAAAGTCGATAAACATTTAGGAATGTTTATAGTTAACGACTTCTCATGGCACGAACCTATAGCACACATAAAGGACAAAGTCTGGAAACGAATGAATATTATGCGCCGCCTCAAACATAATCTCGATCGGAAAGCATTAACAATTACGTATTGTTTGCTTATGTGACCAATAATGGAATATTCTGACGTAGTTTTCGATAATTGCCGTCTTTATGAAAAAAATGACTTAGAAAAAAAATCAAATAGAAGCAGCACGAATTGTATAGGGTTGTACCAAACTTGTCTCGATCAGTGAGCTCTACAGAGAGGTTGGGTGGGACACATTAGATACTCGGCGCCGAAAACATAAACTTGTTCTCATGTATAAATTTACAACAAATCTTACGCCTGCTTACCAAAAATCTATTGTACTGGACACAGTCGGAGCTAATAACCTCTACCCATTATGCAATTAAGACGACATCAGAGATGTGGCGACCCGCACAACAACACACTCTAATTCATTTGTACCATCAACCAATACGGAATGAAACAAGATTCCTCTAGATACTTGAAAAGCTGTCTCTCTTGCTTCTTTTAAGCATCTTCTTAAAATAGATGTTAAGAAACCGAATGTATTATATTATTATGGTGAAAGGCGCCAACAAATGCTTCACTTAAAACTCAGAACTAAGTGTAGTTCACTTTATCAACCTCTTTTTAAGTGCAATATTGCACTTTCACTCTTGTGTACTTGTGGTGCAATCAAATTCGTTTCTCATTATTTCTTAGAATGTCAACGATTTACAAACCAAAGAGAAGTTTTTTTCAGCACAATTGCTCCTTATACCTCTCCAACCTTACCAACTATATTATTTGGTGATGAAAGTCTTGACTTGGAGAAAAACACGCTTATCTTCGATGAGATGCCAGACCAGATAGATTTTCTTTATGTTGCATGACTTGTGTTGAAACTGATAAGTCAATAGTCAATGTATTTTGACATTTTTATGTCAGCCAATATTACTCTGATATCACCATTATCCTGTCCCAAATCAAAACGTCAAGACAGAAGCGAACACAAACGGAAAGATTGTATATTGCATAGATCGGTTATACTGAATATAATAAATTAGAGAAAGATTTTTCATAAACATAACATCAGCGTATCTTATGAAAAATCAAATCAATGAAGTGTTTTCGACTTTAAAAATGACTAAACGGCTGTGAACATGCATGTATGATACATGCCATCTTCAATCGTCACTTTTCTCGTCGCAATGTGAGCAATATTACAGAAGAAAATGTATATGTAATAAATATAAACCATTAATGTGCAACATATGTAATACACATGAAACCCAATCTTCGCTATACATTAGAGCACGTCCGTTCAGTAATTTAATATCAAAATATTTGTAAAATATTGTTTAAATCGCCGTTATTATATTTCTAATCGGATAGATATCATTTTCCATAATTATTAAATACAGTTTCGTTCATCTTTAATGACGGACATAAAACTACAGAAAACTAGAGCTTTGATACAAACGTGACTCATACCTCCACAGTGCTTTGTAAGCTTTGTTCAATGGTGAGGTATAACTTTGTACCAAACGTGACTTATACACCCGCTTTGATTGTTCAGATATGTTGAAAGGCGAGGTCTAGCTTTGTAACATCCAATACTAATACCCTCGCTGTAATTTGTCAAAAATGTTCAATGGAGCCGTAATTGTTTGTGACAAACGAGACTTATACACCCGCATACATTTTTCAGATCTGTTAAATACCGAGGTATATTTTTTTAACACACCTGACTAATAGCCCCGCACTTATCTGCCAGGTGTGTTCAATGGCGAGGTTTTGCTTTGTAACAAATGTGACTAATACCCCCGAACTGATTTGTCAGAAATGTTCAATGGGCAAATAACTCACGAAATTATGGATCCATGGGGACGAAAACAGTGTCTTGCACATAAACCTTTCATGGCAATGACATAATTTGAAGTGTGAATTTAAACGCTTGATGAATGTGGAATGTCTTCGCTCCACAAAAATATAACAGTTTATGTGGGCAAACCGAAGTACCTTCCGAAAAACCTATAACACAAGAAGGTGTTTTTTATCTAATCGAAATGGTTCGTATCTAACTTAACATAATCGGACCGTATTTGGTATTGCATACACGGACGCATAAATTATATTGTATACCCAGTTCATTTGAAAAGAGCAAACCCAACACAATTCATCTTGTCAGTGTACGTCTGAATAAACAAAAAATCAAACATTTCAAAGATGCATACTATATCAAAAAGAAATGTACAACATGTTAATTTTCAATTCTGTACTAAAGTATGAAATAGTCCAGTGTTAAGATTTACCATTTTGTTTATACAGACATTATTTAATACAGTATATGAAAATATGAACAACTCTAACAGCCGTATTTTATTAAAAGCCATTTGTCATATTTTTGTTTTATTTGGTCCTACTAAATATCATTTGTAATTATCGTATTGTTACGCACCTCTGGTTTGAGGTACACAGTTTTAATTACTTGATTACTTGTAACTTTAAAATATCTGTTAATATAGTGTTACGCTCGTTCCCTCCGTTTTCAAATATGACACGAGTCGAAATAAACGTGCAAACAATAATTTATTCATACGAATACAGATAATCGCAGTGTACAACCGTAAAAGAAAAACACAATGTACGTTGTTTGTAACCGCCAGCTTCACCGTAATTATACTAAGGTAGTATTTCCATTCTGAGTAACGTTTGCATTCTTTGCTGCTTCTTCATGTTTAACACCATCGTTTTACTGTTGGTTATGGTATTATCATAACTAGTTGTCCTGTTTGTCATTTATATAATAACCTAACTGTGCGATACCATGTTAATGTTCTACCATACATACGTCATGAAACGATAATACCCTTTGTGCAATTTGTCTATTAATTTACTCAATAATATAGGCGCGAAGATTCGCCCTTTCTTTATGCCTCTCTTATCAGATAACAGCATAACATAATGCTTCTTCAGGCTCATCTGCAATATTATGTACATGGCCAAATACAAATTGCACACCTATAATTAGATATGTTCACTGTTGGGAATAGCAAGACATATAGACAGGATATTATATCCTGCCATAGATGTTATACTGTGTACTAGAACTGTCAATGTGGTCAGAATCATTGATTTCTGTTCTCCAGAATTGTTTCAGCCTCGGAAGGTGATACAAAAAAAATCATATTATGCCTTTTTTATGTCGCAAGGTGTTTTTCTGTAAGTCACAAACCTGTCAAATACGATTTTGCACATTGAAATAAAAATTGTGCTTCTATTATTTTTCTAAATATCTACCTATTTCAACCAAACACAATGTCGGCATATAACTTATTTGAACAGGTATGAATATAAAGGTACATTTAACAATGCTATTATGTCTGCTTTATATTGATTGTTAAATACACACAATCTAACTAGTTGGTACGTTGGAATACTTTATATTCCAAATGATATATTTGTTCATTAGGTTTTGTATTATGTGGCATGAATTGAACCATCTACTATTTGGTCAGACATTGTAATATCGTCCAGTTATAATATATCGATCACAATAATAATTTGAATTCCGAAATTCCTCACAAAATAATATATTTTCACAAATATCAGGTAATAAACATGAGTATTGATGTGTAGTATATTAAACGTACCACACTCATGCATTTTCACATCTGGTTCATTTTGTGATCGTCAGTTAACATTTTGAAAAAAATGATATAACCCAGAAGTCTCTCAGAAAATATGATTCCTCGATATTCTCTCCGACCCAGGGGCGAGTCTACAGCCATTTGTCTCAATCATGGACGAACAAACACCGAGGTTCAAAATTCACGAAACGTTTTATACTACGTGAACTGGTTTATTCATAGTAATAAATGTAAATGTATGTGTCAGGAAAGAAGCAATAATTAGATATGAATTGTTACAATACAAGGGAGATATATTTGCCTTATTGCAATCGCGATTTAATTTGATTTATAATCATGTTAGATATCGCTGTCGAAATTACACAAACCACCTAACAGAAAAGAGCAAGTTCTGAAAGCGAAATTGTATTTGCTTATAATTGTTTATTATACATAGAGAGTTCAATGTCGTTTTTTACAAAGAAAGCAATATACGAAATTTTGAAATTTAATATAATATACATGTACATGAGCCCGTACATTTATTAAAAAGTTTACAAGTGCATATTCACTCTTATCATATATAACACTGTCTGTATTTATGTGTCTGACAACCTCAAGCTGCAGCTTTATGCTAAATGTACTTTGCACTTTTGTGTTGGCTTATACTTCGGTTGAGCATGAAAACAATATTTGGTACTCATAAATTGTTACAAAATTCGTTTGATTTAACTTAAACAGTTTGAAGGCAATATCGATTTTGCTATTGGCGTAACGATGACTTCATACAAAAAAACACATTCATCTCATCCACAATCTGTTAATCACCTCAGGCCATCAATTATTGGACCGTCTATCATCTCTGTCTTATGGAATGAATAGCCTATCACATGTGTAAGCCACTTTTAATGTTTTTGTTGTTTTTGCGGACATTTGATCATATCATTCCTGAGACCGAGATGTGTATCTGAATTCTTTTTGAGCAAATGTAACTTGCTTAAAAAAGCTGGTATCATGCATGATTGAAAGGGAAAATATATTGAATGAAACATGAACTGTGGAAATATTGAATTACAATTCTGCAAAATATTGGTGTACAACTGCGAAATGATGCGACACTTATAATAAATCGGTATCGTTATTTTATCTTAGGATCGATTTGCACATTTCGTAATCATGGTTTGTTTCTCCGAAAAACCGCGCAACGGCTTGTTATTGGAAAGCAATTTGATATATCAATAACAACGTTCATTAATGATAGCAAGTTGAGTAGTGTCGTGACGCATTGCTGAAATCTCTGATCTGAAAAATTATGTGTAGCATGTTACAGTTAAATAAAAATAATTCTACGTAAAACGACCAAAAAGCAACGTAAATATGCTTGAGCATTATAAGACATCGTATCTTGTGATTACATAGTTCAATCATCATTTGCATTTTAAAGCAATGTTTACACTAACAGCCGAATTCTAGACGATGCCCATACTAGATCTGACAAATGTATGTAAACTTGACAAGTAATGTTATTAATTATTCATATGAATGCACATTTTCTGTACATCTTGCTATCAAGCAATTATAAATGTATGTGGTAATTTTATCTTTGGTATAAATTTAAATTATATTACGTTTTTCCTTGACCATAACCAATGTTAACCTATGATTGCAGAGGTGTCCATTGTATGCGGAAAGTCGATGGACAGGGAGCTTATGGATCCCAACTTCAACACGAAGACCGACAAAATTATCATTAGGTCACGAAGCGGTTTCAGAAAAAGTTCAGAAAATAGTTAAAAACGTCATCGGACTTAAAAAAAAAATGTTGTTGAGTAGCTTACGAATAAAATTACACAAGCCATACATGACATTTGATTGTTTTTTTGTTATGTTAATCATTATTGACTACTGTCAGTGTTATGGTAATCATAGATTTTAAGCTATGGTGTCAGATATCGTTTTCGTTATAAATTTTTAACATTGTTTAACATTACATTTTAGTAACAAATAAACATTATGCTGGGTTCTCTTCAGAGGTAATAATTAAGTCATTTATGATACCCTGGTGTCTAGTTCTCGTTCAACGTCAACGCGAGGCCATACTTTTTCATGGAATGACGTTCATATTAAACTTGTGTTAACAGTTGTGTTATGATTAAGATAGTATCTATAATTTTAACGACATAAGACCGTGTTTTAATTCAAATTCGAAAATTCAAGATTTACTGAGTCTTGTTTACCTATGTCGGGATAAAACAAAAAGTTTGTTTAAATTAAAATATTGACTTCACGAATTTAAAATATTTATAAAGAACATTGCAATCTTGTGTGTCTGTGTGTGGGGGTGATGGCGTGCATGCGTGTGTGTATTTTTGTATCTAATGACATTTACGCTGAGCTCATAGTCTTGTACTTAAGTGCTCGTATGTCTGATATACGTCAACACATGTTATCGCGAAAAATAATGCAAAACAAGTTATAAATAAAGTATTAATGACGCTGAAAATCAATAATCTTATTATAAATGACTCATGGTCGGTGTCAAACTTAAATAGGACACAATTAATTGCCATAAGAAAAGGTTCAAACTTTCATACATTATTCAAATCCTCTAAGTGTTCTTCCAAAAATATCCAATGCTTTTATACTTTATTCAATATGATTGTTATTTGCAAAAATTATCTCGCAATTACGTCAAGTTTAGACATTGTAATATGGAGATTACGAATACGTTTTTGTTCTATATGAGCAAATGAAGATATCCCCAAAGCGGTAGTTTTTTATTGTGTTTTGTTAGAATTTATAAGTGCGATAAATTAATTTAAAGTAAAAATAAGCTTTTAAGAAAACAATTCTGAGATCCTTGTATTTTGGGCAAACTAACAAAAAGTGATATTTCGATTCTACCGCGTTCATATTGCAAAAATTGCAAAGACGTTCATTTTGCGGAGTATTTGAATATCGCCCAGTTTCTATAGCAAGCTAGTGTGATGACATGCGCAATTGAGCAAGTGATCGCTTTAGGTAATTTTCTTTAACTACGTCTATGTATTTTTCGCGGGTAAATGTATGTTTAAATTTTGAATAAGTTGTTAGTTTCGATGAATTATTTTTGTCAGAGTACCATTTTTGAAAGTACTGGTCATGTATCCTTTGTCTTACAAGAGTTAAACAGTTGTCATCGATTTCCTCAGAAATCCATATTGAACTCAAACCATGTTCATGTAATATTGATTTAATTTGTGAAGCCCAATTTTTATGTTTGTATGTTTTGTTGTTCAAATCATCTGTTTAAAGTAGATAATATATCTTTTTTACAGGACTGCTTTCTGGCAAAGTTATATTTTTTCCAATATTGTATCATAATATATTTACGGTGGACTGATAATGGCACTCTTCCCAACTCTCCGTAGAGCGCTGCTGCAGAAGTAGATTTTTTTGCTCCTAAAATATATCTTATACATTTGGTATGTATACATTCAACGTAAGTGCCCGGGTATGAGCCCCATATTTCAGCGCAGTAATGTAGTATATGTCCAACTAATATGTCGAATAGTTTAACTTTTTGGGATACTTGAGTATTCTTTTGAGTTCTGAGGAAATTCCCATTCTTAAATAAAACTACACCGAGATATTTAAAGGAATCAACGAATTCTATATTCGTGTTATAAATAGACAGATCGATACTATGTGACCTTCCGTTTTCGAATACCATTGCTTTTGTCTTGGAAACATTTATTTTTAAGCCCCATAAGTTACAATTATTTTCGACTTCTTTTAACATAAGTTGTAGACATTCTGATGATTTGGCAAACACTATCATGTAATCAGCGTATAGTATATAAATAGCCTAATATTTTCTAAGGTTATAATTCCAGGTCTGTCTGAAGTTAAATCAAATCATTGTGAAAAAACATTGCTCATAGAGGAGAGCTCGGGTCTCCTTGTTTTACGCCGGTTTTTATAACTAAAGAAGGGGGAGAACTCTGCATTAAATTTTACACACAATTTGACTGCATTGTACATAGCTTTCAGGGACTTGATAAAATGATTACTCACTTTTTCCTTCATAAATTTGTGCCACAGGAATTCATGGTCTATGCGGTCAAAAACTTGTTGGTAGTCTATAAAGACGCAATACTGTTTTTTTCTTTTTCACTCAACTTTTTCGTTATAATTGATTGCAAAATAAAAATACATTCGGTTATTGATTTTCCTTTTTGGAATCCAAATTGATTTGGGGTGATTTTTTTTTATTGTAATTTGACCATTCTTTTAACCTAATCAATAGTATTTGGGACTATTTTTGCAATGTTGGTAAGTATTATTCCTCTATAATTTTTTGCATCGTTTGCATCCCCTTGTTTATATATCCTAGTGATATTTCCCGTTCCCCATTCCTGTGGACATTCATGCGTTTTGAATACTAGATTGTAAATATGTTTTAAAAATGGTATTATTATTGGCAGTGTGGTTAAATAGCTCTGATTGGAGCTGATCAGGGCCGGGGCTTTTGTTGTTATTTTGCTGATTAAAAATAGCTTTTTTATCTCAATCTCAGAAATATCAGAATCTTATAAGTGATCGCCTATAGTTGAACTCGAACCGTCACTTATTGGAGTGTGATTTTCATTTTTATTATTGAACAATGTTTTGAAATTTTCAAACAGATCATCGCATGTAAAGATTTCGTATCAAGGTCTTCTTTCTTGTTTTTACTTTTGAGTGTTTTCCAAAATTTACGTGGGTTTAATGATGTCATTTTATCCAAGCGCTGTCCTTCTTTGTACCTGTAAGCGAACAATGCTTTTTTCTTAGTTTTATTATATTTTGTTCTTGCTTTGGTAAACGAGATCCTGTTTTCCGCTGATCTGTTACGGTTAAAATTATTCATTTTTGTTTTAAAGTCATTTTTTGTCCTTGGCACATTGGGCATTAAACCATGGTTTGTTAGTTTTGCGGGATTTTTTACAACTAGTTTTAGGCATCTTTTTGTATTTGCCAAGCACGGCCATTGCTACGGATGATATTGTTTGTGTGAATTTGTTCGTAATATCTGACATATCATCGTTACTCGCCGGTGAGATGACCGGTTGCAAAGGTTCTAATTTGAGGGATAACTCTTGTCGGAACCAATCAACATTATCAATGTCGAACGCAATATATGGCTCGTTTTAATTGTGTGTGGGTGGTTCAAGGTATGTTTTTTCTATAATGCCTTTAATAGTAAACGATAAACAAGCATGGTCTGAAAATTCATTGTGTTCATAAATTGAAAAGTTTTCGATCAGCTGAAACGTTTCGTATTTTAATAAAAGGCAACTACACTTGCACCCCTTGAGTTACAAAAAGTGAACTCTCCTGTTTTATCGTTACCTTAGCGCCCATTGGGTATAACTAATCCCGTAGCATGAAATAACTGTAACAATTGTTCACCATACGCATCAATGACTGGGTCTTTTCTACTGCGCCGTTGGATACTATCATGTTTACAAACAAATCGCTGGTTCTCATCTAGATATCTGTCGAACAAAATATAGTCACATTCATTAGATGTTCTACTGTTCATGTCGCCTGTGATAAATACATATCCTATATTATCATACTTTATAATAAAAGATTCTAAATATTCAAAAAAATCGAAGTCATCGGTTACTGATCGAAAACATTTTCATTTGGTGACCTATATACATGACAAAAATATACATCTGTGTTGTGAGAAAAAAAAACATTTTTATCTTATTTTATGCAGAGCAATCCATATTTTTTTCAACAATGTGAATGTTATCTTTAAGATAGTTTTTGTAGTAAAGAGAAATACCTCCACTACATCTTCCTTATCTTTACTGCTTAGATTTTTGTCCAAGGAGATGTTCACTTGTGTAGCCATTGATATCTACATTAAGGCAAGCGTCACTTCGTATCCAGGTTTCACATAGGGACAAAATACCATACGAGTTCATGTAATTAAAATACATATATACAGGATAAACATTTTTTACACCATTGACTCATTCAACATTACTCATTCACCATTATATAAGTCTACTAACTGTAATAAACATCAAATAAAGCATAACTCAGAATGATATTGACACGGAGTTAACTACTTGTATTCATCCATCAGATTTAATTTCCCCGCAGACGACCGGCGTGGTAACAATAAACGAGCAGTCAGTGATACGTTAAACATCCAGAATATTTCATATTTGAGTAGACAACCGCAACCAATACATAAAGTTAAGCTCTCAAAATGTGTGTGTGTTTTGATAAACAAATAAATTTGTTCTGCACAAAATTCTACGATTAAATATGAGACGTCCATCCATAAGTAACAATTAATGCCAAAATTGACTTGTATATTTTTAATATCGAAATACGTTGGTTTATTTTCTCATTTTGAATACAAATCACAAAAACATGATTAGGCAAGGGTGTGAAAGTTCAATAGATTTAACGCCTATAACAATAGGTTTTAAGGTTCATGCTAACAGAAACAACCGTTAACAAAACAACATCAATGTCACCTTCCATACTGTATTCGTTAGAGACGCTACAAAGATCACCATGATAGATATATTCAACAAATGTACTATAAAAACGTCCGATGATTCTATCCCCTTGATCGAAAAGAAATACTTATGGCATTTGTTATATTCATGACGCAACTGTTGATGATATAGTCCTCAAAAACTTATGCATGTGAAAACTCTTTAGGATTTGCAGCTGGAAGAAACGGTGCCTGAAAATAATGCATTTGAACTCGTTACAAAGATTATAATTCATCTCCGAAATCACCTCTGACTATTGATGTCGCAAATCGTTCTCCAAATGCATGATGCATGTATGTACAATTAAAACGACATTTATAGATAACGTTTGCGAAATGTTCGCCACTAATTTGTTTTTAATTATACTAGTAATACGTGGTTGTGAAACGGCCACAATCGTGGAGAAAATGGTTATCACATTTATTGGCTCCATACTGTTATGAAAGAAGCAGACACCAAGAACTTTAATATCTAAAATTGTTTGGATTATGTTTGCAATAACGTTGTTTTAAAAATACTATCCATCAGATCGACTCTATGCGTGCAGTCCAGTAATTGTGTAAGTTTATAAGAGGATTGTGGCAAGTTATCCTGCCGCTTATTATGACAAACCTTCTGGAACGGCTAACTTCAAAATGGTTCTTTCTGTTTTTAAAGATACTGGCTTTCTCATCGTCTCAAAATCGTTCATGTATTATTCAGCTTCGCAACGTCACGAGTTAAATTAATCTCAATCATTATTCAGAAGGTATTAAAACAACACCCGTGATAATTGCCGTTTCCCAAATATTAAAGATGCATGCGATAGGGAAAGTAAGTAACAGTTTCTATAATGTGACGCAAAAATCAGCAGAAATTGATATTTAATATTCAGATACGTTACAGAAAGAAAATCTGTTACATTTTGAAAAATATGTTATTTATCGCAAAAGTGTTATTCATGCATAAAGAGTATTATACATGACTACGAGTACACACGTCGGTATTATGCACATTGTTGTGTTTGTTGTTTCGTGCATAATGGTGAGCTTCTCATTATTACTTAGACTATAGAGTGTTTATTGTAATAAATCTATATTTGCATACGGTTATTTAATAGTTTGTAATATGTTTGTAATATACCCATAACATGCATTTGGAGATGAACAAATGCAAACTCTAATATGTTCTGAAATTAATTGGACACAAATTAGTTTTTAATATAAAATTTTAATCGATGAAATATGCAGAAAACATAATGACATTTGAATTATGAGTCGTTTCTTTTTTAGCTGTCGTAATAATCCAGCATATTTCTTTACTGATTTATGTAGACAATGAACACTCTAATGAAATATATGTTCTCATTAACTTTGAACTAAATCACGTTTCATTGCCAGTGCCGTTATTCTGCAACTCTTATTTTGGTGAACTTATTTCACTATCCTGTTTGTGCCAAATTTGGACGCCGCTAAAGATGAATACTTGTACATCCAGCAAATTTACTATCTTACCGTTCTGTGTTATTTATATTTATTACTATAGTCTCAATATGTTAGATAAAACACAAACATTTCGACTAATACTGGTAACGAACGGAAAAAACCTTCTTGCTTTGAACCTATAACATTAGTGTTTATATTCCAAAACAATTAAATACTTTGATAAATGCAGACAACTATTTTGCGTTGTTTTTAGCACGTCATGTTTAAAACAACAAACACTAGCATGTTTTGTGGTTGTTTTAAATAATTCCACATGTGATGATTTGCCAAGTGATTCGGACTACACGGGAACAATATGGTTATAGAAAACAACGTTTGCGTGTACAATTTTAAGTAAAATAATTTTGACCATCTTTAAATATTTGTGCATTGGTTGCTGTTTCGTTAGAAGATCGAAGTAAATCATGGCAGAGAATTACGCAACTATTTCACTTGAAAATGGCTGTCACGCGAACATTAGCAGGATAAGTTTGAAACGTACTGGGAAGCGAGGAAACATGCCTCTGATAGTAATGGTATTACTACGTCAATTTAAATGTTTCATTTATATGGAGTAAAATATATTTTGTTTTCTGGGTTACATGAACTTTATATGGTATGGTAATAACCATGTCATTTTTGGTCGAATTTTGAATTTAACAATTCAGAATTTTATGAGTTTATTGAGATTTTTAGATGAAAATATGTAATATGTTCATGCTTTGACGTGATTGCACAATACCGAGAACACAGTTCGAAATACTTAAATTAATTGTACTTATATGTTTTATTTTGCGTATTCGCAGTAGTAATATTTTATTTGCAAAACAAATTGTTCATACCTTACATGGTAACACTATGGTAGGAGAAGTTTCAGGTATGCAGCCCCAGTCCTGTGGAACTCGCTGCCTGACGATTTCAGACAAGCAGGCTCCTTCAGCCAATTTAAAACCTTGATCTCAAGTTGGAATGGAAAGATATGTAACTGCTCAGTGTGAAATCAGACTTAGCTGTCCATATCTTCATTCCAACTTATCAGGTAGCGAGTCTGCAGACTGGGACTGCAAACCTGACACGTTTCTAGTTTTTCTTTCTTTTGCTTATTACTGCTTGTTATTTTGCTTATTATTTTGCTTTGTCTTTCGTCTTGTTCTGCTTATTTGGCTAGACTTGTCTTAGTTGCTGCCCATATATATCATATATATATATACTATGTGCTTATAAGCCTCTTTGCAATGCTTATTATATTTTTTTTTAATTGATTTAATTTATCTATGGTCTAGATTAGCATAAGTCTCTCAGTTTTATGGTTTTTTCTTGTCACTTCCTTTTGCTTGACAAATGCTTTGCAATTTATGCCATATTGCACATTAGTATTTATTGTCTTAACCATGTTAAAATTTTCTTTATTGTCTCCTTTAACAGCTGCTTTTAATATGTTATTATTTGCCATACTTATTTTATTTTTTTATTTAAATTGTTTTAATTTATTTGTAGGCGTATGGTCTTAATTAGCATAAATCTCTCAGTTTTTGTGCTTTATGTGTAGTTACTTCCCTTTGTTTGACAAATGCTTTGCCATTTATGCCATAATGCACTTTAGTATTAATGCTTGTCTTAACCATGTTTTAATTACTTTACTGTCTCTCTTAACAGCTGCTTTTAATATGTTATTTATACATTTGTTAATAATGTCGGTTTAAAAGCTAATTATAGCTTATGTTATATGTTATGTTCTCTTGCAGACTTTAAATACAATTTTCTTGACTTGACTTGACTTGACTTACATCTCGTTTAATTTAACACAAGACACGCACTAACATTTTAAATATACAAAATCAGTGATTGGAAGCATTTATCATTTATCAGATATACCGAGTACTTGTTTAATGAGTTGTAATAATGATACACTGCAATCTGAACGGAGCAAACACTATTGCTGTATTAAAGACGCATATTGAAAATTACTTAAATACATACCAAACAGATTAGTAAATAATGCGGAGTTTCGCAAAACTTGTATTCCAAAGTTTCATATGCTTACCCATTAATCACTTGTTGTTAGACTAAATGATCATCAAAAATGCAATAGTCCATTCAGTGATTTTTTTAATGACCTTGCTGTACACATATTTTAATACCTTATACCAATTCGATCGTATATTTTTACCCAGCTCTGATATCGACGCCAGCTGCGAAAGTTAATATCATCCCAAACATACCAAGTCCAATCCAATTTGACATTTGGTTTTGGTTCCGTCTTTATCTCCTCGCAATATCAAGCCATGTACAAATCCCAGCCCTATTGCAAACCAATGCAAGCAGTGTTACAAATTTTTGGTCAAAACTAACCTGGCTTTTAAATGCGAGGCATGCCTCTACAAGCTACATATAAAATGTGAATATATCTCTGTTTGTGATTATATTGCTGCTGGAAAACTTCGAGCTCGAACAGCAATTTCTTTTAGTTTTAACCTTAAACAATATATATGATAGCTTTTACATAAATCGTGGACATGCTTTTTGAAATGTTAATTCTGATAAAGAATTGTATTGCAGTTCATTGCAGTAATACATTTGGTTTTGCGATGTATATTATGATTTATTGAAAATGTACATGGTTTGATGGCAGTATCAATTTGCTTGGAAATTAATCAGAGCGCCGTGCAATCGCCGCAAATATTTCTCACTCATTCATCCTATATACAACTTCCCTCAGCCAGGAGTTAAACTATTCTCCATAATGCTTGAAATTGTATTTGTGTTAATTTTTCTCAAGAGACGTAACACAATTGAACGCCAAAGAACGAGATAAATCTATCCAAAAAATTAACGTTAACAAATCATTTGTCATGGGCCGCGTTCTGGGAAAATTGGGCTTATTGCATGTAAGTAAAGTGTCGCCTCAGATTAGCTTGTGAAGCTACTCATGTACAACACTCTCCGCCTACACTTGATGTTCGTTTAGAATGGACATCCTTTAAACGATAACTTCCATAAAATCGGAAAGTGTCGTCACTGATTAGCCTGTGCGGATAAGAACTGTACATTTACATGCGTGTTACATTATTTATTGTACTGAATATGTGTTAATTTTTGCATAACTGATACATCATCGCGTTCCCAGTTGATTAAAGACACGCATATCGACTTTATGCTTGCAATCGATCCAGTTATTGTTTTAACCAGCATGTGTGAAAGATGCTTACCCCAGAGCATCCTTCTGAAATGAAGCAAACACCCTAAGCCAACTTACGATATAATTGTTAACTCTGTATATGACACACATTAAATCACTCCTACCAGTATGTCTTTCTCAATGTCAACCAATCGTTCATTAATTATTCAGTGTCTCAAGGCCATGAGTTAACTTAATCTCAATCCTTCTTCAGAAGTTGTTAAACTCCCATGATAATTGGCGTTTCCTAAATAGTAAAGATGCATACGTTAAGGAAAGTACGTAGTAGCTTTTGTGCGCATGCTATATTCCAGAAATGAAATGAACGTTAAGCTGCTCATCATATGTGTAGTAAATGTTACTTGGATGTAGTTAAGTATTGTTGAAGTATATCAAGAAACACGTTATAGTTTTGTGTTGTTTACGACATCTCCAATGCATTGCCATATTAATCTTAAATTACCAGCGAAACGCTATTTATTCAGATTTGTAATGTTCAGGTGTAACTTCGTCTACACTTAACCTTATTTAGAATATTTGTCAATTCGTACATTTTGTAATTTTTTAGTTATAATATTAGTTATACGGCTTTTCACGGTGAGATACTGATTTATCTTTCCGAAATTCCGAGTACCCTTAACTGATATAACATTTTAAACATGTATTATATTGTCTTTAACATCATGTTTAAAATACCAACAACAAAACCACTAAGTAGGCTTGATCAGTCCCTGGTTGTACAGCAAGACTGTACCCACTGTCCGTCATGATGGCACTCTATATTTTCACACCTTCAGTTTTATAACTTCTTTCAGTCGCTGATACACATATACAGACTTCAACGATATATATATATATATATATATATCATCTTTTATGAAACGTATTTCTGGTAGCAACTTGTTTTCAGATTATTGCTTCAATTGGTTTCCGAGTTTTGTTTTGGCGGGGAA
>VMBQ01000657.1:82402-123058 GCA_007657795.1 Dreissena rostriformis
GATATGTATATATATATATATGTGTGATTGGGCAAGATTTCTGAGGGTTAATATGGGATAGAGCACGCATTAACGTCAGTTCTGTCAATGCAATATTTAAATACAAAACGTCATCGCGGTCATCAAATGCTGGGCGGGTCTCCTGCCACAACCTGAGATTCTTCGGATGGGGATGCTGCAGATATCGCTAAAATTATACCACCGGGCACAGATGTATTTTTTTAATTCAAATAACTTTTTAAAAAGCAGTTATTTGAATAAAACACTTAATACCAAAACGTGTTACAAATTGATAACAGTATATAAAGCTCTGTTTTTACTATTATGTAAAGTGAATGTTTTGGCATAAATAAATACCAAATATGTTTATGTTTAGTGTTGAGTTGTGAGTTATTTTTAGTAGAAAGGGAAATTAGAAATTTGCTTCAAATAAAGTCCAGATATGTCTACAGACGTTTCTACTTGAGATGCTTTTTTGTTTTCATTTTAATATTATAATGTGTTGTGAATGTAAAAAATGTTGGAACAAACTGTTAAATTCTTAACATGATTGTGATGCACGTTTTTTTTACAAAAAGAAATGCAGCAAAAAAACGAATCCATATTTGGATATGTTTCAGAACGAATATCGGTTATATTTTACAACATGAGTGCCCTATCGCAAATGTGTAATTCATGCCTATTCAAGAGTATTAGACGTAAATATGAATAAATCATTCGGCAGAATGTGACATGTTACAGAACTTTAACATGTGACATTCGTTGTGTCGTAGTTTCAGTTTGTTTATTGGATGAACGATATCAATTTATCTTCAATTTAAATGCGTGAACATAATTGTTAAACAAATCAAATTGCTTTGTTGTTTATGCTTTGTTAGTAGTGCTGGGATATACAATAGCATGTTGTCTGGTTTATCTGCGATTATTACTCGACAAGAAATACAGACGATCCTGGAAAAAAGCTCTGCCGTATAAAAAGTGGAACAATATTTTGACGGTCTCATACATCTTTCTTTATGAGTCACATTTACCAATAGTAGATCAATAAATCATGGTTGAGTATTTTAAAAACATGCAAATTCATTTGAAAAATGCCGTCATAAAAATGGAAACGAGAACATTAGCAGAAAAGGCGTGAAACGTCCTGGAAACGAGGAAACATGCCTGTGATGATAACGGTATGTTTAAGTTAATTTACATGTGTCTTAGAGCTATAGATTACACCCCCATTGGCATTTCCTAACTTTTTTAAACTGTAAACATGTCATGGTGTTCACCCCACTATACTGGCAACAATCCAGTAGTTAAGAAGTCGATGAGTTGATCGAGATTTTACAAATGATATAATGTACTTTGTATTTCTACAAATATGTACACACTAATATGAACTTGAACCAATTTTAATTTTGCTTATAGTTATACTGTTATGTATGACATATAATTCTTAAGATCAAACTCCCTCTTTCTTATCAAAATGTAGTACCCCCCCCCCCACACACACACCGAAAACAAACATACAAACAAACACGACACAGTTTGAAATTTAAATAAATTTTGTTTTGTACTATTTTTTATAATCTGTACCGCGTTTCCAACTTTCTGTAACAGCACAATTGTTGGAACCCTATTGAAAATATATTTAGGCTAATAGTTATGCAAAATGACAGCATATATATATTTATAATTACATATTAGTTACAGTGGAGACCAATGTAATATTTCAACGTTGTGTATGATCCTATTGTACATTTTTAACAACGGAGTAATGTCACATGTACGGACGTATGGAATGTATTTACATCGAACAATTATGTCAATGTTTTCTGTAACATCTGCGTGTTAATACTTGTTTTAATATGAATCACTATTATTTTATGTTTAGCTTCTATGATTTAAATTCGTTAATATACCGTATATGTGTAATTGATTGCCAGTCAATTCCTGTTGATATTATTTTGTTATGATGTCTACACGTTTTGTCTTGAAAATACTTTGTTTTAAGAAACACAACAATAAAAATAGGAATAATCGCATTTGTATTGGTGTTTAACTCATATGATGTTCAATCGGTTAAATTAATTTGATAATTAGTATGGCAAGAATCATTTACTAAAAATATAATAAAATCATGCTTTCCTCCTTTTCAAACACTCCGCAATAAACATCATTGTTTTTTAACTGACCTATTTTCTGTGTTTCTATGTTTCTCACATAATGATTTAGATTCGAAATATTTATAAAACCGCATTCTGTATTATTTTTTTGTCGCATCACACATTTAGAAACTGCTTTAAATATCTGTTTAACAATATTTGAATCTAACTTTTCTGACAACTTAATACAATATATTTAAAACATCTTTTTTGATAAGCAATCCATGTATAGTTTTTTAGTTTTTTTGATAATACAGTAGACAATAAGTCCATGAATATACATGCAAAGTCAATACAATATTCATAAAACAAAATCACAGGTCATTCAAATTATATATATATATATGCATACTCGCGTTTATAGTGTCTGTACTACTTTCATTAAAATTTCATCCGGTATATTGATTCTTGTATGTTCGTTTTATTTTCGTCTCTTAATGTTTAGTGGAAGAGACGGTAACACAGTTTGAGATTAAATCTACCAAGACAAAAAGCGTGAAATCCAGTTTTGGACGTTCATTATAAGACCAATAAATCAACAAAATTGTATCGAAACCGATGAAAGAATTCCACTCTTACATAAATTATTCACTCACGGAACGACACTGGTTGCATTTTTACATCATTTATCAGATTGTATTAGAACCCCCGTTGCCATCGGATGTTCAGAACTAAATGCAATAACACAAGCGAATAGTTTGATATCCCTCAAGAGATTAGATAAAAAGTGAATAAACAAAACCAAAAACCTGTACATAGTTATATGTATCGAACATTCAAAAATATCAGTTTCATTGTCGAAATTGTTAATCGACTCCAAAATAGCATGACAGTTTTAACTGAGTTAGACGAACGCGTTTCGCTTACTTAGTATACTCTGTACGGTTTATGTATCGAAACATAAAAACAAACGATGGACAACATGAAATGGCAATATGGTGTTATTTTGTGGCTTTCACTTAGAGCGTGAATTGCTATTTTCAAAATAAATCAAATCGTGGATCAATTCTTCTTTAAATTCTAGCGGATTTTACAAAATGATGTATTTGTTTATATTCCGAATTTAGAATAAATTCGATAATTGAGATATTATGAAACATGTAAGTGTTGCGTTAGAATTGCGATTTAGTTTATATCTATAATTGACATTGTTAAACAGAATGACGTTTATTTTTGCAAAGGAAAAGTGGTAAGTTTTCTAAAAACGAACAAGTATTATACGGTTTACCGTTAATACAAAATGTCTGTCCATATTGTTTGCAGTTCTCCGTTTATCTGACTATTTCGGGCTGTATGTTTATATGGCATTTACAATACACGTAAGCATTAATTTACCGATAGCTTAAAACGGTTCATAATATATTCGATTCCCAATACTAATAAGCTTAATTGTAAATAAAATTATTCGTAGAATCAAGATTCGACATCATTTGACTTAAACGCAATAAATAAAAAAAAAAATGAAGTTTGTTTTCGGAAATGTTAATGCCAGTTGAAATTTACGGATTGCGTTTTATTTTTGGCTGATTTATAACTGAAAGTTGCTTTTTGTCGTATGCTAGATGGTTTATGTTTTCTTTTTAAAGCAATTAGCAAATGTCAATCAGTAATATGCAACAAAAACCTGTCATTGAGCACAGGACTTATATACGTTATACTCAACTGGCATATAGTAATTTGCATTAAACAACTAGTTTGAAAACTAGAAATTTCAAATTACGATGCATATGAACTATCAATATATTTTCGAAAAATAACAGCAACATTCCCCAAGATACACAACATTGTGCATTGAACAATTAACGCCTTATTGTAGAATGAAGGGGCTAAGATATTTACTAGTCGCCAATAAAAACACGGATGTGCAATTACAAAGTCTCTTGATGTCAGTTCGAATTAGCGATCGTATCAGTAGAACCGTGTTAAGGTTTGTCTCTGGAATTAAGCTGCATGCAAGTGGAATTTAATGATGAAATATCTCATAATAGAGATGCCCAATTATCAATCATATTTATTTTGGATTTTCATCGAAATTTGGATGACTTGAACGCATTATAATTGTTCTATATTCTATTCATATTCTATTTTATAGGAAGTCGTGTAGATCACTTATTGCTTCTCGGATGTATATTGTTGTCTGTTCCATTATAACACTTGTAACGAAAGTACATAAAAGAAGCAATGTGCAGTTAAATAAAGTCGTTTTGTCTTTAGCTTTGCAACATTTTTATTAGTAGTGTGAATAGTTTTAGCAAGTGTTAAACTCCAAATACTATGTTTTGCACTAACGTTCTATGGCGGCGTCCAAAGGTGTACGCATTTGTGTTTGTGTTCGTCGTGTTCTTTTGTCGATTGTCTAATTGTTGGCATACTTGAAATTGATCTCTTGTCTCAAATTATCTTGTTATTATTTATTACATAATGTCTTATTGATGCAAAATATATGTTGCAGTACACGGCCGCTGTTATCATAACGAACGTATCGCATAATAATTACAAACACACATTTGGCTTTCAAAACATTCCTTCGATAACACTTAAAGCTAGTATCCGGTTGGTATTAAAATTTCAAAAATAATTATATGCGCTTCCAGCTCGTGTATGGGTGTATTTGTGCGAAAATGTGAAATTTAACCAGAATAGAATTACACAGAATGCAAACTCGTGTTTGTATAATTTGGGTCGACATGAATATTATGTAACGGAGAATAAAATTACATACCTAATAGATTAATCAGATTTGTAATTGGACAACATACCGAAGTTGTACACAAACGCGGTATACACAAATATAGCATAAACATTTCAGAATGTCTTAAGACGATGACCTTGTTTTAGGTTCGATTCGTGCTTTGTTTAGTAAATTGCAATACATTCTGTATATATACAAGTGTTCACTTGATTACATTCTAGACTAGAACATTGTTAAAGGCACTGGTCTTCGTGTAGAGTAAAAAACGATGTGTGATTGTATATAATCTTGTAGCTTCGTCTTATAGTGATTTAATCTCTAGCAAAGTCCCAGCACTTTTTAAGGTAATACTACTATGCAAATACCATCATTCTTTCTTTATAAAAAAGTAAATCTTAAATTGTTAGTTGTTAGTAAATATAAACAGCTGTTGCAAGTCTTAACAACAATACTATCTTGAAACAATCACCATTGGTCAATGACACGAACTAAAGTAGTGTTATGCGAATGATTGGCTGTTATCGACAAAGCTACGTGTGACACTTTCGGACCGTATTCCATTTCTGAAGATATAACACGTGGATCATTCACAAACGTATTAATCAGATGGGCAACACACGGATGTTAATTACCCCTACATATCAATTTATTATACTTCATGTTAACATATTTTAATGAACTTGCGAGTTCCATGTTATGTCAATTTTATGGAATGTATTGAAAAACAGTTTTGCAGTCTCCCACTTGTTTTAAAAATGTGAAAAGCATCATGCAAAATTGATAATATATTCTACTGTTAACATTTTCTTTATTTACGCGTTCATATTCATATTTGTTTACATTTTGCGTTTGTCCCGATCATTTTAATTTTTTTATAGTACGTAGTGTTATGACGTTAATATTTATAAAAAATATATATATTTACTTACTTACATGATAATCTTCTGTGAAGACCCATTTATTTTACATTTCTCACAGGGTCGCACACTTTGTGAACTGTTTGGCAATTATCGATATTATATAATGTTTTCATTCAATAGGTTTAGCCTCGAACTATAGCACAAACAATCATACATGGAGTGGTAAATGCCATTAATCATCATTAAATCGTGCTTAATTTATTGTAAATATTCATAGAAAAGCGATTCGTTATTACCTCCTTTGCGTAAAATGCCAGGCTTGTCGATCCTTATTTACAATGTGATTTATGGTAATTCAAGTCGGTAGACAAACAGTTGTAGAAATAGACAATCGCTTTCATGCTGAGAGTTGCTCTACACGGGTCAGCGAAGACCGTAGTGTACATAATTGCGGGAAATGGGTATCCTTTGCCAATGTGACCCAATTGTTTAAACAGTCTAGTGTAACGTATAACCATTGTTATTTTGTCCAGCTTTTTGAAACGCTTGCTTGTATTATGCACGTGACTATTTAGCGAGAAAATGTTGATTTGAGTGAGACGAGAAATTTTCCAGTTGCAGCGAAATTAAGGAGGAGCGTTTATAACATACAATATACAATCAATTCCATAAATGTGTAAGGTTGTATTTGTAATTTGCTGTTCTTGTTTTCAATTAATGTTATTGTATTTTGGTTGTTTTATAATTATTTTATTATCATATGCCTATGTTGATCTAAAATGTATACCGATAATTAATAATGATTATTTTAACACACACATAATTATACATTGAAAATAAAATGTGTTTAATGTGTTTTAGGTTTAACTGAAATAGATTTTATACGCATACAATCTTTACATTATGGGTTATATACACGTCTTTTGCATTTAGATGCTATTATGCATTTTCATGACATACATGTAGGAGACTGCATACCCTATTCAGCTCGGTAAGAGATGACAGAAATGGCAAATATTGATAAATAAATATATCCACAAAACTGTTGCCTGTTGTAATGAAGAAACTTAGGCTTTACTAACCAATGTGGCAGTTTATTACGACTAGGTTCAAAGTAATGTGATTAGAAAAAAAGTTTATTATAGAATATATTTGATATGTTAAAGAATTATATGTAATTAGAGCTGAGCTAGAGACAAGGTGAACCTTTCGTGCATTGAACTATATTACTAAACATTAAATTATCAGGTTTAAGGAATGCGAATGCATATTATTGTAAGATGTGCATCATCCAACCATTTCAATCGTTGACATCCCATCACATGTTTTGGTCAGTGTAAAACATTGGCAAAATACACTGGGAATAAACTGTATATTCAATGGCCTTCAATACATCATCGTGCGTGTAAAATAGAGAACAATATTTTATCTTTTTAAAGACATTATTTTGATCAAGTTGACTTAACGTTATATTTTATCCGTAACCACTGGTTCAGCAACCGGATAATCTTGGTAAAACGAATTCCAGTGGGATCATAGTTCACTGCAAGGGTTGACATTAATTTGAAATGACGATAACTCACAATAAACGTTTTCTTCTATTACGATTCAAATAGTTTTTATACATTATTGTTTGTTCAACCATATAAAGTATGCATGTCTCCTATCACATGTATTTATATATTTTTAGTAAATGTTTGATATTTCACATTTAACCGCGAACAACAAAACGTGTTTATAGTGTTGTATTTTTTTTTTCAGTCAATGGGGGTTTGTAAAATAGAGTCAAGAACATGGCGATATCGTTCTATTTGATTGTCCATTACGAGAACATCTATCCTGTGCACAGCCATGTTTGTTTCGTTTAATATATGAACTTATCAGTTCTTTGACCAGCATACTTTTTCATCGTTTTATGTAGAAAAAACCGGAGGAATGATTCAATTCTTTTTCTCAATTATTTCAAACACAATTTAAGTTCAGAAAGTGTTTTATTATAGTTTTGATAAGCGCATAGAAAAACATCAACACATCATCTGGGATCCGAAATCGTAGGCATTTATTTGAACTAGCGGAAATCCGGAAAAATAAACATACATTACTAACAGGAAAATCCATTTTGAAATGTAAACAATTTGTGATATTTTGTAGTTTTATTATGGCTTTCGTAGATGTAAATTATTTGAAATTTTAAGTAGATGTTCGTATAGTTCCATAAGGAAGTTAGGGGTTCCAGATTTTTTCCTTTCTTGCAAGTAGTTTGTGGCGGGTGTTATACCGTATCTGAAGAGGACATGCTTTGCAAATTGCCATAAATAACCTGATAAAACATGTCGCAATAATACACAAAACACAAATCGGTTATTAGCAGATTATCTCTGTTATACATCTAACCATGAGGGATTTTATCGAGTGTATGATAATACAGAGTAAGTATATGCCTGTTCGTGATATTTGAATAGGAATATAGATGAAAATCAGGAAAACCTGTAACTCTTTAGAGTTTGTCTACATTTATAGTATGCATTGCAAGTATAGCAGTATTTATATATTAATGTGTAATAAGACATGAATGCATAAGCTGGTTGCAGATAAGAAAAGTTCCAAATGCTAACAATGTCGTGATCAAATCTATCTGTAATCGCTGATTATAGGTATAAACGCATATGACGGAAATATTATATATATACCATCGTACTTATATGTATATATCACAAGCCGTTTGCTTGTATAATTTGCATTTTAAATTTAATATCAAAGACACATATTCAAAAGATAAAATAACTGTAAAGCAATTTACTACACGACTTGTAGTTTATGTAGTTAAATTACATATCAGAAAGTTAATGCATTATCAATAATGTAAATGGTCAGTGTGTGTGCTAAAGAAAAAAATACATTCTTCGTTTATAAAGGACAAATATGCTAGTGTAAAACGAGAAAAAGTAAAGACTTATTGTTTTCAGAATAGGCGTTTCAAATTAAATATTTACATACATTATACAACGAATCGGAACTACTGTGAACAACTAGAATAAAGCACGTATTAATAATTATTATTTATTTTATAAATTTTGATAATATTTAAAATAAATATAGCAACTGGAAGAGCAAACAATTTGTTGATTTTATTTTATAATATGGTAATATTTAACAAAGACTATTGTGATGGCACATATAAACTATAAATAATTGTAAAACAGTTCACCAAATACCGAATACATAAATGCAGATCGCCTATATGCATTTAATCCAGTTGTTTTGTTATGAATGGCAGTAAATGTGTGAGCTGCTTACACTTCTTAAATGCGATAATTATTCTAGACCGGTTTAAAATAAACAGAAAATTTCTATATATTATCAAAGACATGTAAAATCACTCTAACAAGACTGTCCATTGTTCTCTCCCAATCGTTCATTCATTATACAGTATCGCAATACCACGAGTTAACTTGATCTCAATCATTCTTCTGGAGGTATTAAAACAATGCCCCCGAGAATTACCGTTTTCCAAATAGTAAAGATGCATCATGCGTCAAGGAAAGTACGTCGTGGCTATTAGGCACGAACTGTAGTACTGAATTAAAGCGAACGTTAAGCCTCAAAGCATGATGTATTGTTGTTACTTCACTTGCATGTAGTTCATTATTTCTGTAGCGTATCAGGAAGGTTGAGTTTGTGTATAGGCAAAACAAACTTTCTGTTAACAAACGTGAAGCTATGGCGGCGGATTTCTTCAATATAGTTCTGACGTATTGACGGGTTTGAAGAAGGTCGCCAACACATCAACTCGAACGAACGACAAAAATAGTCACCCGATTGACCAAAATGGAGAAAATGGAACAACTAATTGATAATGATGTGAATTGAGTAATGTATCTTGGGATGCATAATATCTGTGTTGCTATGCAGTATATACACATCAAGCTGTCTGTCGCAGAAACCTGTCATACAAAGTACTTCGACATTTGTCATCGTATAATATTCAAATGTTTAAGTATTGATATAAAAATGTGCATGCGTAATTTGTATTATTTTACGTTCCCGATGTGTATCGGTGTTTCCTCTTTTCAACATTTACTTTCATTAAAATACATATTAAAACTTACTACGTTTTACGACGATCAGTATTCGTAACTATTTTGGTAATATGTCGTTTGAAAAAAAAATATAAGAAGAGTAATGAACTGAAATTGTTAAAATCTGGGCTAAGTGTGAGGTTAGGCTAGCCTTCAACCTCTTTAAACCCTCAAAGCTTTACATTTATAATTCCAAGGCAGTCACATCGGNACCAATGATAGTTGGAGGCGCACAGCACATTATTAGAAAAACTGCACAATAATTTGTATAAAAGTTGTTAAATCAATCTGTCAACCTCCTAAACAGGAATGCGGATCATCTTACGTAAAACAAGACTGTACAATACATAAATATTCATTACTCCATATTCTGCAAGATTCTACAACAACCGTTTATATTTTGAAACGTAATTCCCGCTCCATAAAGAGTTCAAGTAATTTGCGATTTGACCATTAACATCACATGTGTTAAACTTAAAACTCAGCATGGATTCCAGAAAGACGTAAAGCGTGTAACATAACCAGTATTTACTGGTTCAACCAATTATGTTGTATTGTCGCGTTTCATACTGAAATAGCAAGTAAAAAGGATTTCAAGGTGTTCCTTCTCTTTTGAAAATAAATGGTGCTTTAAATTATTTTCTCGGTTAGAAGATGAACGCAAAATATAGACAATGTAATCTACGATGATTCGTCAAATGACAAAAACGATATTCGAACGAAACATTAATAATAAACAGCTCTGCCGTATAAAAGGTCAAGAAATAGTTTGACGATATATAAAACTTTCTTTATGAGTCATAATATTCAAAATTAATCATGCTTGAGTATTATAAAATCTTGCACATTCACTTGAAAGTTGCTTTAATGAAATGGAAACGCGACCATCAGCAGGTTCGGCGTTACAGATACTGGAATAAAATGAAAACATGCATGTGTAATGAAGATGTTAATTAAGGTGTTAATTAAGATGTAATTTTCCATCACCATATTTTTCCTTGATATGTGATAGTTTTTACCACGCTGTATCGCTTCAATTTTGGAAGTGAAAAAAACACAACAGCATTATTCGATTACTAAATAAAAAGAATTGCGGGAACTCGCTAAAATGATATTGATAATAATAATACGGACACCATTATACTTCGGTGTTGTTTTAATGTGTTCAAATTCGTTAATTATTAATGTGTGAGTACCTTTTATGACACACATTCATAAACAGAAATGTGATCGTTTTATTTGAATATGCGGTACAGATATGTCTGACATGTTCAATATTGTAGACACGTAGAGAGAGAAAAAATATGTTGTTGCTTGCTTATCGTTGTGTTCACATGTATCGTTTATTGTCATTTGATTACTGTTGATGCTTTTTTTGAACTGATGTGTATACATTTAATCTTAAATTTAAAATAATTATAATAAAACAATGAGTTTCTTTGATACTTGTTTTTTTGGCGTATGCCTCATGTGTACGTCCGTTCATCTGTCTGTCGCAGGAACCTGTCATACAAAGTACTTCGACATTTGTCATCGTATAATATTCAAATGTTTAAGTATTGATATGAAAATGTGCATGTGTAATTTGTATTATTTTACGTTCCCGATGTGTATCGGTGTTTCCTCTTTTCAACATTTACTTTCCTTAAAATACATATTACAACTTACTACGTTTTACGACGATCAGTATTCGTAACTATTTTGGTAATATGTCGTTTGAAAAAAAAATATAAGAAGAGTATTGAACTGAAATTGTTAAAATCTGGGCTAAGTGTGAGGTTAGGCTAGCCTTCAACCTCTTTAAACCCTCAATGCTTTACATTTATAATTCCAATGCAATCACATCGGTTTTAATGAGTGTTTAATGTTCAAGTCATATTCGTTCATTTTTCCTTATTACTGCTACTAATATTAAAACTGTACCAGGTATCGTAAAGGTACGGAATATTTTCTTGTCATATTCGTCTCTTAATTCTAAATAGACAATCAGAAACACAATTTTAGATATAATATACCACGAGCAAAAAGGATGAATTTCAGCCTTATACAAATTATTCAGCCATAGGACGACACCGCTTGACTTTGTAAACGACATTTATCAGATTGTATTGGAATCGATCTTTAAATGGGTTTTTGTATAATGTCGTTTTCAAAAATCCCATCGATAAAGAAGCGCGAACAATCAAAGCGATGCCAACACTAGAAGATACATGTAATTAATCTTCATTGAAAGAGGTTTTTTCGTGCAAAATAAAGCGTAATTTGCTGGAAACGATACCCTTTTCGCGGAAAACAATTACCGATTCCGTAAAATTACAATTCTGGTCGATCCTTATTTACACTGTGAATTATGGTAATTCTAGCCTGTAGACAAACAGTCGCACAATTAGACCATCGCGTTTATGCGGTCAATTGATATCCTTTGCTAAATATTTGCTAACAAATATGGCATTTCATCAGGAATTGTTTCACAGAAATGTGGTCCGACAACAGTTTATTCGATTATAATTGAATAGTACGCATTGCTTTACTAATAAGTTTATTATTATTGCATAAGGTCAATCAAAAGCCTTCCATATTGATGCTATAGCCTTTAATTTCAAGTTCTTTGCACGTTGCTGCATATCATTGTAAAACGTCCGTTGTCCAATCATTGGAGATGGCACCTCTGATGGCCACTTAGTTGTATATAATACTTCGGTCAGCGCTTTTACATTATAATAAACACTGTTACTTAGGAGACTATTGCTTGTCTTTTTGTATAAATAATTTAATATTCAAATATGAACAATATAATATTGCAAAAGCAACAGGATTATTGCAAAACTATTAAAAAAGGTAAATATAAATTGATGAAATACAACACAACATAGGGCCAATTTTATGTTGTCAATATATCTACGTTTCCGCATTGCGCGTTTTATAAAAATATAAATCAATATCTATAAACTATGATGTTCCGTCTTTCAACACATTATATAAAATATGTATGACCAATAATATAATAAAAAATAGAGAAAAATGTATGATTAATATTCTTTATTATTTTTAAAAGGTATTTTTATATAAAATATACAGTTAAATAAAACGATGTTGAAAAGTAAATAAAAGGAGTTTAGATCAGTGAATGTGTTGAAACATGTTTGCGTCTATACGTCATTTAAAGCATAAATAATAAAACACATTCAATAAAAGTATATAGCAGTTTAAAATGTGTTTCCGTTTTCGGAAAAGTGGCCGAAATGATCACGCGGATTTAAAGTCATCGGTCAAATACTTAAACAATCGAAATGCATTCTGGTCAGTGCTAAGAAGATCTACTGCAAATTTAGGCTATTTTATTTTAACAACTGATGACGATCTAACATCTAACAATCAACGTTAGACACCTAAGCTCATATTGAAGGCAACGTAATAAACATTGCTGTAAGCGGGGTACTTATAGCGAAAAATTAAAAAAAAAAAGTTGTATTTAAATTTTATTTATTGACTAACGTATTGAATCATTAAAATCGTAAATTTGAAATAAAAGAACGGCATACGAAACTATTTGCACATCAACGAGGACCCTACATCCGCGAAAACCAATGGCGTATAATTCGTGACGTTTGCGTCATTATATTATGAATAAGGGTACTTTATTTTAAGTCGGATAAAGTGCCCTTTCATAGGTTTTCATTTCTGGACGTGTTCTTTCAAGTTTAAGTAGTTGTTAGTGGGTGTTTAGCAATACCGTATCCACATGCATTGTTGTCTTTAATTTTTGGTGTCTGATTGTCATTGATAGATATATAAAACCTTTAACAAAATAATAATTGATCCACGAAACTCAAGTCAACTATGAGCAGATTGTTTCTGTTAAACATCAACCAGAGAGTATATTTCTGGAAGGGTACCGAGATGAGCCTAACAACCACTCAGCTTAATGGCTTCGAGCAACGGTGAAATAATAAAGCACTATTATATTCATGCTCTTTTAAACAATATTAAGAAAAATATCATAGTTTAACAACACTCGAAAAAAAACGTTTTTGTTCTCATGGTAACATTCAATTGACAAAACACGCAACTAAAATGTATTCATGTATTGAAATTCAAGATTTAATTTGTGTTGTGTTTTACCCTGTGTCTAGATATATAGCAGTTGTAAAGGTATTTGAAATCAAGGACTTCGCAGACAGGTTATTAGATTGTTATGCCGCTAAAGGAGCTAATTATTTACATTTATGTTGTTATTGAATACATAAACAAATACATAATCACTTGTTTTCAGTAAGTAAATGCTTCAAAATAATAACGTATTTTATTAACTTTTGAATGGCGTTTTTAAGATATACATAGACATGGAAGACATCATTTATACTATAAAATATATACATATTTCGGAATGCGAGTGCAAATGGTTTTAACCATGGACTACCTGTACGAGACTGGATGCTTCTGAAAGGACTCGTAACTTGTCTCATAAAACCCACATCTGTAACTCGTAATGCGTGGAAAACTAATTTGCTTTTAAATTATTGCGTCTATCGATTACCAAGGCTTTGTCATTGTTCATTCCCTGAGTAGCTCTAGTACCAGGACTTGGAAGTTATAATAATTCGGGAAAAAAAAAAATTAAGTCTAAGACTATTATTTATGATATTTTTTTTCTATCCCGTATTGTAAAAGGCCAAATGCAGAATATTAAATATATAACGCACATCATGTGGGTTCTGATTCGCTGTTATAACCATTTACTTTATAGACATACTTTCATTTTATTGCTGTTCATACTTTTCTAAAACTGATTTCAACACGTTTATTCTGTTAAATAATCATAAAACAATGAGTTTCCGTATTAAATTTCTGTTTTGGTGTATATATAAAATGTGTCCGTCCGTTCATCTCTTTGACGCAGAAAATTGTCCACAAAGTACTTCGAAACTTTTCAATATACAACATTCGAAAGTAAATTTATTGCTCCTTATGATATGAAAATATGCATGAGCAATTTGTATGATTCCACGCTAACAAATTCAAACGGAATTTTAAATCCATTTTGGAGGATGACCTTGAGACGTACAAAATAACATTTAAAAAACTTGTGGATCACATGCGTTTATTTTTCTGTTATTTACTGCTCATACTATTAAAACTTTATCAGGTATCGTAACCGAACGGACTCTTTTCTTTTCATGTTCGTCTCTTAATTATCAGTGGACAAATCAGAAACACAATTGTATATATAATATACCATGAGAGAAAAGCGTGAACAATTTTTGTGCATTTATATTAAGACCAGTAAATGAACAATAAAATCGAACGAGATAAACCAATTCCAATCTTAAAATAATAAGTCAGTGACAGAATGACACCGCTTGACTTTTGCAACGACATTTATCATATTTTATTGGAATCCCTGGTGCCCTCAAATGCTCAGTTTTAAATATATGAGGCAATAAAACAAGCGATAACGGTGATATCCCTAAATAGTATGGATAAAACCTCAAGAGGAAACTATACTCAGTACAGGCACATATTTTGTATATGTAATGAGCGTCCCAAACTGATTTTTTCTTTTATTTTTCATAAAAACAATTTTAAAATTATCCTTTTTTCCAAATACTATAGTTGTAAACATTACAATATTAACAGTAGGAAAATATAGACATATATTATGAACAGAAAGACGGCATGGACGGACACAAATATTTTTCGGGCATTTTACTGTATACAAGAAGACCTTCTGCTTGTTTAAAACAACAACAATTTTGTCAAAATAAGAGTCATTCTGTATTACTTTCTTATATATTTCTCTCATTTAATAGCATATGCATGCAATACATACAAACATCAGCAAAACAATACCAGTTAATGAGTAATGATAATTGTGCAACGAACACAGAACGTGAAATAGAGGCGCTAAATTAGTGAACAGTCGACACTAAAAACATGAATGTTCAATTGCAAAGTCTCTAAATGTCAGTTGAAATTTGTGATCGTATCAATTGACCTGGGTTAATGTTTGTCTTGGGAACAGAGATGAGTCTTATTGGAATAGAGACAACCAATTTGTAATCAAATGGATATGATCTTTCTAATAAAAAATGTATCATATACAATTATACATGCATCTTAGTTGCTTTTCCACGTATTAATTTTCGTGTTAACAATCGATGACCGACAAATTCAGTGATGCTTCGTTCGTGTCCTCAATAGCATTTCCTTTGAATTCTTCAAACTTGGTAATTGGCTATCAGCTGTAGCCTTATTAATATTAAAAACCTTTTAAAGATCCCATTCTCTATTATCATGGTGAACTTCTAATGTCGGTATTTATAAACAGCAAAACCCAATTGTCTAACACAAATGCTCATAATAAGGATATGCAATTCCAGCCCCTTGCCTGAATTATTTGTTCAAAGATGTAAAATTTATTTAAAATGACTCTTATTACACAAACAGGTTTAAACTAGTGTACAAAAGATCGAAACTATACAAGAAAACGTTATTAACAAACACGTTGTGAAAATTAAAAGGTCGAAAAGTACAGTTTTATTATGTTGTTTTTGTTTAATGTTTTCCAGCGATTTGTATGTGAATAACTAGTAGTGAGGATGACAGTGTAATTGTCATCGGGGTTTTTATGCTGTTGTTTTTTTAACTCAATTGGATGTCCATGTTTTGGTGTCCAGCAAGTGTTAGATTCACTCGTGATAAGTGAAAATATGTTTGGCAAAGAAAAATAGATATTCTACCGAAACCAAAAGCTTTCTTCTGTCATTGATTCTTAAAAAACGTCGCCGAGATTTAAGACCATTCATCGACTTCGCTATTCAATACCAGAGTCAGATGGATACATAACCAATATAATATATGTTAGTATGTGTGTTAACCCATTTGCTTTAATTTTTATACTGACTGTATACTATACAGCTAGTGTCTTACACATTCAACAACACTTTTCAAGGGAAGAAGATATTATTTACATCATTTTGCAATTAACAATCCTAAGACAGTGACCTTAGTTTTGCTGCATTCTTGCCATCAATCTGACAATACACACCATCGTTAAAAACAACAGACGAACTCAACTGCGTTTAAAGTGATTTTTATACTAATAATTAATGTGCGGTGTTCAGTTTGGCCCAATGTCGAGCACTTGCCTTCAGAGTTACACAAGCGAAAAAAGTGAGAATACTATTCAAATCTCACGACATGAAATAGCGAAATAAGGTTGCGATACGATGTCAAGCATTGAGTATAAGGAGCTCGCGCTGTAAACTCGTGTACTAAAAATCGCGTGTTCGACTTGTTATAACGTAGGTCGAAAATGAGAAAGCACTGTTTGAGGTTATAAAATTAATCTCGCGATCTTGCATCGTATTATCCCATCGTTATGTTACAATATCGCATTGTATTCTGCTGTGTTCGAAATCTAAAATCGTAATTTCTCTCCATCGAATCGTGCTCTCGTGCTTCAAATTAACTGTGCGAAATCTAGATGCAAATGTGATACAGTATTGTGCATTTATTGTAATATTTGTTATGTACAAACTTCAAATAATTTCAATATTAGGCAGTATACATTGCAACACCTTGCGTATATCCCTACCCTTTATTTCACGTCACAGTGGCTAGTTATAAAACGTTAGGACTGATACGATTAAGGTAGTTAATATGACTGTATGTTTTGTAAAGTAATGAGGGACAATGCATGTTTTTTGCCAACAATTTTTAGTATTAAATGTGGTTATATAGCTGTGTTCTTTGACTGTGTGCCGTTTTCAAAAACATCATCGATAAACAAGCGCGAACAACCGAAACGCTGCCAACGATGTCTGATAAATGTCATTAATATTCATTAAAATCATAAATACGGTTTTGTTCGTGACAAAAAAAAACACACAATCATTTGCTGGAAATAATAGCTTGTGTGTACTGAAAAAGATCACTGCTTCTGTAATCGTTTAAAAAAAACAAGTTTTGTAGATCCGTATTTAATCAGTGAATTATGGTAATTCGAGCCTGTGGACAAACAGTTCCAGAATTAGACCATTGCGTTCATTCGGTAAAAGTGATACCCTTTGCTAACGAAGATGGAATTTCATCAGGACTTGTTTCTCGGTAATGTGGTTCGTCAAACGTGTATTCGATTATAATTGAATATTAACGTCCTTCAACACTAATGAGTACTGTATCTTTGCATAGCAGCAATTTCAATATTGAATGCATTACAATTTCTTATTTTATCGATTTATTGTTTAAGATATGTTACCACTTCTTATAATGTGTATGCATATCTTTTAATTTTGCTATGTGTTTCTCAATACATTATATTCATGTATATAATTTCATATTTATTGTAACTTTAACTTTTGAAAATAACACCATACATACAAATGTAGAGACGTATGCATGTTCAAATTAAATAAGATGCCCAGAACGATCCAAAAGAGTTCACACCAATCATAATATATAAGACAATAAACTACTGGCGTTACCTCACTGCGAACAATATCACTGATAATGATCGTAGACTGAAAGGTAATTATGTAATAAATCGCAATTTACTTATTGCCTGTATGTTATCAATTACGTTATTGGGCTTTTTAAATTAATATAAACAATATGTCTACACTTCGATTTTCTATCTTTCAAAGCATTATATAACATATGAATGACCAATAATATAATAAATAAAAGAACACAATGTATAAGTAATATTCATTATTAAATATATTATAATATATGTGTTGAGTTAGATAATACATTGTCGAAAAGTAAAAAAGTAATAAAGAATATACTATATTATATCTGCTTTAACTGTGTTTTGTTTAGTTTTCAGACAAAATGCTGAAAGGATCTTACGGTTTTACTTTAGTCAGTAAACAAATAAACAAGATCATTCCACCCCCATTACATTCAATATACTCTAACAATTTAAACCAAAATAGCAATACCACGTATATGAAACCAATGCCCCGAACGTGGAACTCAGATTGCGTTATCGTCATTTTCAATAAAGTCAACTCTTGCAGTGATCGCTTCTCCCAACGGATGTCTATATAAGATTATCAGATTGCTGGGTACGGATTCACAAGTGTAAACGGTCCAATAGTTGAACTGTTAAAAATGATGAAGCCGCCAGCAACTATGGCTAGCAACTTATATGACACATCTTTTATGCTGGTATTTTATTGTATTTAAGGAAATCGTAAAATTAAAAACAGAACGACCTACGAAACTATTGTCTCATCAACGAGGACCCGACATCCGCAAGAAAAACAAAAGCATCATTTGCATGCTATATACTTCGTTTGTTTATGTCTTTATTTTATGGGTGAGTTTACTTTATTTAAAGTTGTTTTCATTATCAATGTTAACATTTCTGTATGTTTTCTAATCTTTCTATGTAGTTTTTGCTTGGTGTTTCTGCTTAGCAATACCGCATCAACATGTATTGATGTTGTTGTTTTTTTTAATTCTGTTTCTGATCTTCATGGAAATCATTATAAAACCTGTCACAAAAATAACCATAAGTCCACAAAACACAAATCGGCTTTTAGCAGATTGTTTCTGTTAAACATCAAGCAGTGAGTATAGTGCTGGGATGGTATCGAAATTAGCATAACACCGGTTTAGGAGATGTCTTTTCAAACATATTTGTGACGTCGCGCGTTTGAAAAACAAAAGTAAATTGCGTTTAGTCTTAGATTAGTATATATGCTCTTATGTTTTCCATCCCGTATTGTACTAGGTCAATGGCACAAACATGAAATATATAACGCACAATTTATGGATTCTGATTCGCTGTTATAATCACTTACCAAAATTTAAATCTCAATTGTTCACATCACGAAAATTTCTTCATAAATCTCTTCAATAACGAGCACGTGCAAATGATTACATTCAAAGTGCTTATTTGATTAGTAATTTGTTTAAACAGTTATATAACATGAAATATGTTGAAACTGATACTGCAATATTTTACATAATTTGCCACCAGTGACAGTTAATGTCAGCCCATATTACCCTGATTTGATCGCAATCGAGTTTTGTCCTAAAGCAAAGAGTAAAGACAGAGGTGAACACAAACGGATGAATTGTAAACATAGTGCGGTGATTCTGCTAAATATGCATTTAATGAAGAGTTTTCATTAACATTACATCAGCGTATCTTATTAAAAATAATCTCAATGCAGTTAATTCGACTTGGAAAATGACTAAAATGCATATGTGATGCATGCCATCGTCAATCGGCACTATTCTCTTCGCAAAGTGAGCAATATCACAGAAGCAATTGGATATGTCATAAATACACAACAATGATTCATATCTGGCTGCAACATGCTGTTCGTCTTAAAGTTAAGTGTGTTTTATAGCCATATTGGTACATTTTGGTAAGACCCACTCTCCGTTAACATATGAGCATGTCAGTAACTTAATATCATCCAATATGCAAATATTTTGTAAAATATTACATATATCCAATCAGTGTCATATTTCTGATTGGGTAGATGGAATTTGACATAATAAATAAAACAATACAATTGAATTCTGGTTTGGTGTATTTGACGCAGATGTAACACGTTTTCAGTAAAACATAACCAGGAACCGGCGGGTCACTTTATATAGAAGGTAGGGTAAAAAAACAGCTACATGTTACTGCTACACACAATTGTCAAACTATATGAATTTACATCTTACATAGAACTTGTACTTAACTAAATTTGCGGCTACATCGTCTTTTCACAAGATTGTAAGATATAACTTATAAATTAAACGTACATGTGTATTTCATTTATTTGAAAGTAAATGGTTCAGAGTGTATGACCATAAAGTCCTGTCGTTCTGTATTGCCATCATCAATCATATCGTTGTTTTACTAGTATTCATGTGAGCACTTTACATTAATGATGGTAACATTGATCCACCGCTATCGCGGATTCCCAACCATGTCAGCTGATGTCAGACTTGATACCGGTGACAATACGCAGCTATGGGACGTCCAGCTCTAATATGACGGACAGAAAAAGAAGAAAACTACAGACCTGTCACAAACGTGACTAATACCCCCGCACTGATATGTCAGATAGGTTCAATGCGAGGTATATCTTTGAAACAAACCCGATTAATACCCCCGAACTGATTCGTATCATATGTTCAAAGGCAAGCATAGACACATAACTAGCAAAGTGTGGATCATGGGGGACGACGAAAGTGTCTTGCACATAAACACGCCAGGGTGAGCACTTGCTAGAAGTTTCAATTCAATCGCTTGAGAAAGGTGGAATTAACTCGTTCCAAAAACATAAAACCTGTTATACCGACATACAGAAAGGCCGTTCGACCGTTCGAAAAACCGATATAAACCGGTCACACAAAAAGGCGCTTTTTATGAGATCGAAATACTTCGCGTTAAACTCAACATAATCGGACCGCATTCGGCATTCCATATACGAAATCATTAGATATATGTTAATACTCAGTTAATATGGAAAGAGCAAGCCTAACACAATTCCTATTTATAGTTGCCGTCTTAATCAACAAGCAACATAACATTTCGAAGATGCTTAATATATTTCAAAAGAAATGTACACATTTGTTTATATGCAATACGATACTTAATTGTGTAATATTGAAGTATAAAGATAAACCTTTATGCAGTCCTTTATTCGATAGTTAAGTAGTTGCAAAAATATTAACAATTCTAACAGCCATAAAAAGCCATTTGTCACTTGGATGATTTTTGTTTGACGTTGTTCTATCGGCTATAATTTTAAACAATCGTATTTTTACAACAACTTAGAGTTACAAATTGAATTGCAATTGCTTATAATATTGATATGTAAACAGACCGTTTGTATTCATTGCTGCTAGTTCATGTTTAAAAGGAATCGTTTTTCTGTTGGTGGTAATCGTGTAATAATAAATAGTTTGTCCTCTATGTCACTTATATGATAACCACACTATGCGATACAATATAAATATTATACGAAAATATATAAATATTGTTAGTGAAATTTGTGTCGTTGTATTCGTCGTTTCTGTCTGCATATCTTATTAGAATACAACAAAGTATTATGATCCTCAAAATCAACTTCAATATGTTTCACATGTACGAAGGCCAATTTCACATCTATAATTTGATCTCAGCTGAAAGACCACTGTCTGGGATAGCAAGACATATATACATAATATAATAGCCTTCCTTAGATGCTATACAGTGCATCGAGACTGTTAATCTGGTCAGAATCACGGATTGCTGTCCTCCAGTTTTGTAACAGCAGCATAACTTGATAAGAAATGAAGTATTCCTATAATGTCGTTATTTTATGCTGCAAAGTTTGTGTTTTTGCGTTTATCAGTAATCTGTCGAATACATGCCTGAAAATTGAAATGAAAATCGTTGGTAATTTTTTCTAACTCTCTGTCTCTTTCAACCAAATACAATGTTGACAAATAACACATTTAAACATGTTCCAACATAATTGATTATTCAAAGACGGTATTTTTGCTGTTTTTATGAACTGTTAAATACACACAATCTCATTAGTTAGTACGTTCAAATATTGTGTATTCCAAGAGATATGTTTGCTCATTACCAGTTGATGTGGTATGAATTCAACCGGAAGAACAAACAAATTGTCATATATTGTAATAGCGTCAACTTATAATTTAGCAAACACTATACTAATTTGATATTTGAAATCCCTACAATTGATAATATATTTCCACATATACCCTTGCATAAAAATAAGCATTATTGCATTAATTGCATTAAACGGATAAAAATAAAAAGCTGTTCTTGTGCATTATCTAATATGTGTTTTTGTCGTGTTCATCAGTAGAAAAAAAAAGACATAAACAGAAGTCTCTAAGAAAATATAAATCCCCTTTGTTAATATTCTGTCTGACCCAGGGGCGAACCCACATTCGTTTGTCTTAATCATGAACGAACAAACCCGGAGGTTCCCAATTAAGAATACGTTTCATATTTCATATGATGGTTTATTCCTTGTTATAAATGGAAATGTTTGTGGCATGAAAGAAGTTATAATTAAATCTGCATTGATACGATACCATGGAGAACTATTTTAGTTAGTGCATTCGCGAGTAAATTCAATTTGTAAATCACTTTAGATATTTGCTGTTGAAAGAAAACACACCACAGAACAGCACAAAGCATGTTTCGAAATAATATTTGCTTATGCTGAGCATTGTTTACTATAGAGAGTTCAAATGGTCGTTCGTGTACAATGAAACCTAGTAAAATATAAACACTCTCTGTATTTATGTATCAGAAAGCCTTAATCTGCAGCTTCATGCGAACTATTCCCTGAGCTACTACGATTGTCTGTATACTTCAGTTGATGAAGAAAACATAATTTGTCTCCATAAAGCGTACAAAATGCGTTTGATTGAACTCAGCCAGTTTAAAAACAATATGGCCTAACGCCCGAGCCATGGCTTCACATGAAACGATTTTTCCCTTTCGCAATCTGTAAATCCGCGCTGGACATCAATTATTGGACCTTCGTAAAGACTAGCTACCTTATTGATACACTAGTTTGAAAACCATCACATGTGTAAACCACGTTCAATGTTGTTGTTTTTGTGGGTTTTTTGCGGAAATCATATTATTTCCGAGACAGAATTGTTTATCTGCATGCTTTTTAAATAAATGCAATTTACCGAAAACTAGCTGTTATCGCGAGTCATTAAATGGTAAAATATTTGAATTCATTTTGAAACATGAACTACCAAAATAATAATTTCAACTCTGTGAAATACTACGAAATGGTGCGACCGTGATAATAAATCGGTTCCGTTTATTATATTAGGATCGATTACACATTTCGGAATCATGCTTTATGTCTACGATAACTCGCGCCACGACTAGTAATTGAAGGACGATTTGATTTATCAATGATTTATCAATGACAAGTTTGATATATGACGGCATGTTGAGGTAGCACCTCTATCGAGATGCATTGCTTAAATCTCGGATATGCAAAACGGTATTGTTGGAATAAAGAGATCGACAAATGGATGTCACAAAGAAGTTTTATTTTCTGAATTAACTCAGAAGTTAATTTTAGAAATAGTTTGTGAAACAGGATAACCGATGTTTATTTATGTTACCAAAATGGTAAAAACAAACAAAAAACATATGTCCAGATTCTATTAATTTTCTAAATAATCACAGAATTGTCCTGGATATTGCTCCCAACATAAACCGAACACTGTACTACTTTTGATTTAAGACACATAAATAAAACACGATAAATAAAAATTTATTGGATACTGTACAGTTCTAATTTCGATATCAGTACAACCGAAATCACTATCGACTTGTGTCATAAAGTCATTTGTTAAGTATGTTGTATTGGACAGCACACTTAGGATGATAATGTTTGCTATACGATTTACTATTTCTTAATGTATTTTCAGCAAAACAACACATATATTATACAACTTCAAAAGACTTGGTAACATTTGATATTTAAAAGTGGATTTGAATTCGAAACTAGCTATGTGTTTTACATATTCGATAAGGACTGGTAAAATGATTCGTGTCAATATTCACAGAGATAATAAATTGATTGATGTTTTATCTCAATACTTAAACAAGATTCCGTCTTTTTCGTCTTAAGATAGGTCAATTTATGCGTAAACGGGTATGAAAATTAACGTTATTGGGATAAAAATAATAACATAATTTGTCAATTTCATAGTGATACGGTTTTTCAATGACAGTACAAGGGGGTCTTCAATCCGCCTTGTAGCAATTAAATGCTTTGCAAATTATAAAAATGACAAAATATAAACAATGGATTGCTTCCATAAGATCTTTAGTTGTCATTCTTATCAGAAAATAGTAGGTTACTTGCTGTAAAAAGCAAGGCTTTTTACATATAGTTTAAATTGCATTTGGGGTCGTCAAAATTATGACTAGAATAATAAGAATTGAATAATACTATACGAAATCGGTATGTATAGCCATTTAGAGTTAAATAAGAATAAATAATAATGCAGGCTTCAGTGGCGTAGTGGATTTGATGTCCGCCTAGCGCCATGGAGGTCACTGGTTCGAATCACCCAAAGACATCTAGCACCAAGATCATTTGAGCGTTTCAATAAGCCCTACGATTTTGATGCAATCTAGCTTAAATAGATAGGTTTAAACTAGATTATGAAAAATGTTTAAGCAAATAGTACATTGCATTTTATGGGAATGTTTACCTTACACCAAAATCTAGACAATGCTCATACTAGATCTAAGCAAATGTTTGTCAGTTTGACATACTAGTAGTCCAGTAATTAGTAATTTAAATGTATATTGAAATTGTATGTACATCTTGCTATTATGTAAGTTTATGTTTTTATTTTTTTAAGAATTGCGGTTGAGCGGATTTATAAAATAATGATCGCCTTAACGACGATTTCTCAAAATCGCTAAATCCAAAAGCAGCAATGTCAGCAATGTCAGTAAATCATTATGACAAAACGAAAATGATGTTTTTTAGTTCATGTCGTACAGTGAAAAAGTGCCAGTAACCGATTCACTTATGAACTAGTTTGTATGAACTGTTATAGTTTGAAAGCTGTTTATGTTTTACTACGTTCGTGTTGAAGTGTGTGAACGTCATATTTATACATCTTTGAATGAAAATGTATTGCGTTGCAGTGGAAGAGTGGTTCAATCAAACAGAAGTAACGTTTAGATAAATATAAATAATTATGATTCCGTTAACGGTTTTAACCACTTTAACAGTCAACTTATTTGAGATTAAGCTACCTCAAATATGTATGTTTTAACTAATTCATAAGGTACAAAATAGGTCAAAGATACACATTGCATCCAGTTTTTGCACATTTTTACGTCCGTTCTTTAACAAAAATAGTTTTTTTTTAAATTTAATTCAATGACATTAACGCACAAATGTCATATGGCCACAAGTATGGCTTTTCAATAGTGTTACATCGATATTCTTCTTTCTGCAGCTGATATGGCTAAACCCGATCAAGGCGTTAATCAGTATATACAAAGACAAGGGCCGTAACATCGACGACTCGTGCATCAGTGTGGAGCGTCCGAACATCCGGTACTGGCACATTATTATCCGAGAAGTCCGCATCAACGACAGCGGCGAGTTCATGTGCCAGATCAACACCAAGCCGGTCCTCATCAAAAGAATCAACCTGTTTGTCAAAGGTAGGTCTCAAAGTAAAAAAGTCCAGACCAGTGTAAGGAATCCCATCGTACCTTGAACAAGTTGGTGGCGAGTTGCATACGAATAGAATTACACAAGCCATACATCGCATTTGATTGCATTTTGTGTTATGAAAACAGCAGGCTTAATGTGATCTGAATAGCTATGGTGCTTTTAGTAATCGTTTTAATATTAATTGCTTGGTCAAATCTAAGGTTAATGTGCAGTTCAAAGAGCAGTTTAAATAGCTGACGGTATATGTTAAATTGTACCCATTGTGATAAACGATTTACTGACTGTGCAATATAAGTGAATATATATGAACCAAAAAGTTCGTTTAAGGTCGCGGTGGTGTAGTGGATGAGGTGTACGCCTAGCGATCGGGAGTTCGTGGGTTCGCTCCCTTCTCGGGGAGCGTTCTCATTATCTCCTCCATAGACCCTAAGTACTGTATCTTCCCAGGAAACGGACAGGACAGTGTCCATATCTGCCTATAGTAGGCCTTTCTGTAATAGTCAGCAATTGACTGTAGGAAGTACGAAGTAGAAGTAGAAGTAGAAGAAGTTGATTGTCCTGTTTGACTGTAGTCGCTTTCGTCTGATCTATTCGTGTCTGATACGAAAATAAAATTGGTGACGTATGAAAAATTAATAATCAATTTTAGCAAATCGGGTAACGATATACTTGAAAATAGTTGCATATTATAAGACACAGATATGTTTTGCGATAACCCTTAGTTCGAAGTAAAACAGCTATAGGTTGTTGTTTTTTTAACATTACATTTCATTAACAAATAAACGTTCTGCATGTCCTCTTCATAGGTAATATGCATGTGATTTATAATACCACGATCTCTAACTCTCATAACTAATTATAACTTGCTGAGTACAACGACAAAGAGCTTAAACATTATTTAATGGAATGATGTTCATGTAAAGGAATATTAACAGTTGTGTTATAAATTATGGAATGCTTAAGATTGCTTCTATAATTTTAACGAGAAATGATCGTGTGTATTTGTATTCAAATCACAAAATCAAAATTTACAGAGTCTTGAAAATTTCTGTCGGAATAACACATAGCGTATGTATAAAGTAATATATTGAAGTCACTAAATCAAAATATTAAGAAACACAATTTCCATGTTGTGTGTGCGCGCGCGCACGCGGGAATGCGTACAAGTTAGCGTGCCTGCAAGTTTTCATCCGTGAGGATAGCGAAGTGGTTGGGATACACGCTTATCACCTATCCGGGTTCAATCCCTGTTCCCAGAATCATGTGAGTTTGGTTGGTTGTCACCATACGGAACAGGTGAGGTTTCCTCCGGGATTTCCGACTTCCCCCCCACAACACAATCCACACCAAAATGTATAATACTTCAGTAACAACTTATACCCGGAACTTGAAGCTATACTACAAAATTCTTCCCAGCTTTCGTAAGTTTAGTAAGTTAATTCGGTGGGAGTACTGGAACAAACACCTGGTCCACACACAATGCAGCCTCAGGCGCGGAAGGACACAAAATAGAGTATGTTTGTGTATTTTCTTGGTATTTCATGACAATTACACTTAATTATAGTTTAGTACTTGAGTGCTCGTATGTTCTGATACACGTCAAACATGTTATCTACAAAGAATAAATGACGCTGAACATCAGCGGGACAAATGACTCATGATTGGTGTCGATGTTCATTAGAACAATATCAGTTGCAATAAGAAAAGGTTCGAAATTTCATGTGTTATTCATATATTTTAAGTGTTCTTACACAAATTCCAAATGCTTTTAGACTTTATTTACTGTAATAGTTATTTGAAATCAAATCCCACAATTACGGGAATTGAGGAATTTATATATGGAGATTACGAATTAGTTTTTTGTTTTATATGAAGCTTTGAATATTTCTCAAAAGCAGTAGTTGTTTTGTTAGATAACAGCACAGCTATAAACCTTAATATTTAATTTTAAAAAGGCCTCCATAAACACTTTGTGAAAATCGAAATTTCGCAGACTTAAGTACCTTTTTTCTTTAAAAGTTTCATCTTTGAGATAAAGTATGCGATATCAGTATTATTTTTATTGATAATTGATTATTTTTTCTTGTTTTAACTATAGAATTTATTAGCAAAGTTGGTCTTCCCAAGGTATGTTTGCATTTCCCCATGGGCTTTTACCTTTTCCAATGGGATGTTTCGTTTTTTACCATGATTTTTTTTTTAACTTTATGTATGGGATGTAAGAATAGTTTTATACGTTTGTTTATGATAAGTTTTCGATTTTAAGCATTGGAACAGTATTTGTGCTGGTTTTCGTTCCATTTTCTTTGATAGAAAAACAAATGCATTTTTTTTATATGGGAAAAAAATCACATTGGAAAATGAAAAAAAAAATCCCGTTTGAAAGGCTATTTTGAACACACAATTTTTAATGATAGAAATGGAAATATTATATAAAACTCATCAATAAATGATCACGTTAAAAGAATTGTATCACTAACTTTATATAAAATATGAATATCTTAAAGGAAAAAGGTACTTAAGTTTTAGAAAATTCGGTTTCGCAAAGTTTTTCCGGAGGCCATCAAAAACAATTTTCAACCAAGAAACACTTATGGACGTGATTACAATTCAAGGCGGCAAGCAATTTCAATAATGTGATACAATTTTTAACCCTTCAAGGCATTCAAAACTATAAAAAGTTGGTAAAATAGTCTCCTTCTTTAGTGAAATGCATGCTGTTTCACCTTCCAGTACACAATAGACAAAAGATACAAGTTCTTAGTTGTAATAAAATGTATCACAATTTTGGGTTGTCATTATTTATCGGTTGAAAAAAACAACACTTCTATACATGTATAAATTGTGTTTCACGAGACTGTTTGTTAAGTATTACATTTCAGGGCGACCTGAATTGAAATAATGTAATTAAGTTTTTTAAACTTCATGTCGTTCGTATATTACAGGTTGTAACAACGCTTTATTCTTCTCTAATTTCTAACCGATTACAAATTGTATAGTATATTTTCATGACTGTGATTTTATTTATAGTCGGTTATCACCCCGGTATGAAACTTGTGTAGAACAATGAATGCGTACAATTTGGCACACAGAATAAATGACCATTGAAGTTCCCCATTATTTGACACTTAATCAAAATTGCCATTATTGTTACTCCCGATAATTGCCTTATTCAGTACAGGACATATTATATTGGATTTTTGCTCCGACACTCTCAGACCATAATTGCGGCATGCAAAGTATGGCCAATCCACCTAAATGAAAATATACTCGCTCACTTAAGTGACATTTAACAATGTCTTTCTGCTAATCCAACAAAAACACGTACCAACAATCATTTATTATTCAGCAGTTCTAAGATAAGAATGTTCTTTTTGTCATCTTAATCTTATTATTTCCATATCTATAAAACAAGAATTCGTTTGTTCAGTTAAATATTGATGATACTTCGATGAAAACGCAATTCGCTAAAATTGTGTTATTGATAACTTTTATTTTGATAACAGTTTGCAATATTTCGATTATAACTACCCAGGTTTTGACCTTTCCCCAGTAACCAATTAAACTTTAAAGGAGTTTAAAGCCAGAAGTTCCGAATGAATAATGCCTAAAATTGCATAGGCTTATTTGAGAGAATTCCTCTAAACATGTGGCTACATATTTTTATCAAGATGAATTTAAAACCAGTTGTAAGTCAGACATATCACTTAACATGGTTTTAGGATTTTTAGTGTTCATGTTTCAATCGTTAACTTGAAAGTCATATTGTTAAATGAATGAAGTTATTTTAATTCAATTATATATCATTTCCATTCACCTGTCAATTAAGACGAACCTAGTATTGGGATGTTGGGAGGTCGTTCATGTTGTATTCAATAAGCAATACTTATTTACTCACATGTCTTTGGTAGATATATGTAGCTATATAACAGTTCTAAGAGGAAACATTTTTTTTTTAAAGATATTCGGCGCAAATTGCGAACATCCGATCTGTTAATGCATAAACATACACAATTTAATAGTTCACTAAATTTAAAACAAAATAATACTTAACGTGTATAACTTGGTCATCGTTTATCCGCCGTATATCAAATGTATAATGTGGTTTATTGCATAATATATATTTATTGTTTATACAGTTTATAGGATGAAGTACAGTAATTCTCGCGTTTTAACACTTCAATCTGTGTATGTATTTTATGTAGACCCTGTGTTAATATACACAAACGAAAAAAGTGAGGATAAAATGAAACATTCTTCACATGCATGTGTGTATATATGCAGCACACATATGTGGTAAGTTTAACGATTTACTTTTTAACATTACATAATAGATTTTGATCATGGTGCGAATAAACGGCATCTTCTAGTAGGTGGTCTGTGATAACTTTCCATATGATGTATTGTAAACAGTATTCCAAACAACGCTTATTTGTTTGAGTTATTGTTTATCTTGAAAGCAAGATAGTGTTAGTGCCATACAGTCGTTTATCGCTTCCAGTCGTCGATGCACAGCTTGACCGAGCACTGACGCTAAACTGCTGCAAATGCTTAAAGAGTGCATACCTATTATGGCAGCGCAATGTGCAACGTTATCAATTATTTGGTTATCCGGAATGATCTTTAATGCTATTATCAATGTGTTTTCACATAAGTTAATTTATAGCATATGGTTTTTAATGCCTGGAAAAATTGTACACGAACATCAAAACAATCACAGTTTAATACAAATGCTTCTAATTTTCGTTTGTAGAAAATAAAAAATACTAAAACAAAATTATTGGTTCCACACCAAATACATTGCTGTTGTAGCGCTTAGATCGCCAAATTGGACTCTATGAGTTTATTGAAGTAAACATCATTTGATTAATGGTATCATTATCAGCTCATACCCATCTATTATTTACAATTCATCGTTCACATTCACATGTTGGTTTAAAATTAAGAATAGTTTCATTAAATCGTATATATATAAAATATACAATGTGTTTGAAAATCTACATTTACATTCTTTTTCATTTGATTGTGTTTTCTTTATTATGCGCTACTACTTTACTTTTTGAATTCTAGTAGTTTTATTTGGAAAATTAATTAACATCATAAGCACGTTAAGTGTACCAACGAAGGCCAATGTCACCACTCTCTTCGGAATCTTTGTATTTACTGTGCCTATTTACTAGCTATGTTCTTTACATATACTATCTCCAATCTTTTGATTTTTTTCGTGGCATTTCATTACTTAATTAACTGCTAATACTTAAGGCTTAAACATTTTACACCAGTGACTCATTCGGCATTATGTTAGTCTATTAAATGCCATACAGGTCACATAAGACATTACTCAGAATCATATTGACACGGATTTACCAAGTTGTATTCATCCATCAGATTTAATTTCCCCGCGTACGCTCGACGTGGTAGAACAATAAATGAGCAGTCAGTGCCAGATTGAGCATCCAGAATAGCTCATATTTGAGAAGACAACCACAAATACCGATAAACAAAGTTATGTGATACACAAAGGGAAAATATAAATTTGTTTCGATAACACAGAAACATTTAATCTGCCAAAATGTCAACAATTCATGTTGGATATGTCCATCCATAGCTGACAATATATGCCAAGTGTACTCGTATATTCTAATTATATACAAATCAAAAACACGTTGACGAGGTAAGGGTTTGAATGATGAATAGGGTTAACGTCTTTTAAGCCCAGTGTAAAATGCTATTTTAAGTTTTAATTCATAAACAGGAACATATATTATGTGCTAATGTCCAGTAAACGTCGGTTGATGCTGATGTATATACATGCAAATATAATTATATAGCGTAAATACGGTAATGAAATCCATGTTATTGCGAAGTTTCATGTATGACTACTAGTTACACATTGGTATGCCATGATGAAGTGGCGTTGAGTTGTGTAGCATTGTCAAAGTCAAACCTTGGTATGCCATGATGTAGTGGCGTTGAGTTGTGAAGCATTGTCAAAGTCAAACCTTGGGATGCCATGATGTAGTGGCGTTGAGTTGTGTAGCATTGTCAAAGTCAAACCTTGGTATGCCATGATGTAGTGGCGTTGAGTTGTGTAGCATTGTCAAAGTCAAACCTTGGGATGCCATGATGTAGTGGCGTTGAGTTGTGTAGCATTGTCAAAGTCAAACCTTGGTATGCCATGATGTAGTGGCGTTGAGTTGTGTAGCATTGTCAAAGTCAAACCTTGGGATGCCATGATGTAGTGGCGTTGAGTTGTGTAGCATTGTCAAAGTCAAACCTTGGGATGCCATGATGTAGTGGCGTTGAGTTGTGTAGCATTGTCAAAGTCAAACCTTGGGATGCCATGATGTAGTGGCGTTGAGTTGTGTAGCATTGTCAAAGTCAAACCTTGGGATGCCATGATGTAGTGGCGTTGAGTTGTGTAGCATTGTCAAAGTCAAACCTTGGGATGCCATGATGTAGTGGCGTTGAGTTGTGTAGCATTGTCAAAGTCAAACCTTGGGATGCCATGATGTAGTGGCGTTGAGTTGTGTAGCATTGTCAAAGTCGTCACATCTATTGGCTCCAGACTGCAATGAAAGAAGCAGACACCAACTTAAAGCAGTTTATGATCTGAAATATTAGATTATGTTTGCAAGTTGTTGAAAATATGATCCATCAGATCGGCTTAATGCGTGCAATTTAGTAATTGTGTAAGTTTATAAGAGGCCTGTCGCAAGTTATCTTGCCGCTTAATATGGCAAACATTCTAGGACGGCGTACTACAAAATGATGTCCTCTGTTACTAAAGATACATAAAATCACTCTTACAAGACTGTCTGTCTTTGTCTCCCAATCGTCCATTAATTATTCAGCGTCGCAATGTCATGAGTTAACTTAATCTCAATCATTCTTCAGGAGGTATTTAAACAACACCCGTGAGAATTGCCGTCTCCCAAATATTAAAGATACATGCGATAGGAGAAGTGAGTTGCAGTTTTTAAAACTGTAGTGCAGGATTGAAGTAGGATTTTTTTGCCACAAAATGCTTTTTGTAATTGTAAGTTGGAGGTAATAGCTATTTTTGGATATCAAGTAAACGTAAATGTTCCGTGTTGATAACATCTGCAATTGTATCATATGTCCTGATAAGTTCGATATGAAATTTGAATTAAATGGTGATCCTTTAACAGAATTTTTAGTTCAATCTTGTATTTATTTAATAGCGTGCTTAAGACATAATTGCTTTGTAATTAATAACAAGGAAAATGAATGGTATGGCATACAGTAACACAGATGCATGTGTGACTATATGCTGCTGAAAAACTTCAAACAGCATTTTTTGTTTTAACATACACAATATATATGGCAGCTTGCATATAAATCTTGGATATGCTTTTTTGACATGTAAATTATGGTATACATTTGCAATTGCAATTCATCGCAGTAAACACATTTGATTTTACAATGTATATTTTGATCTATTGTTGATGTTCATGGTCCGATGACAGTATAAATTTGCTTGAAAATTAATCAGTCTGAGAGCGCCTTGTAATTGCCGCAAATATTTCTCAATAATGCATCCTTTATAAAACTACCCTATGACATGGGTTAAACTATTCTCCATCGTGCTTGAAATTGTATTTGTTATCCGGTTTCTCAAGAGACGTAACACAATTGAACGCCAAAGAACAAGTTAAATTTATCCACCAAATTAATTATAACAAATCATATGATATGAGCCGCGTTCTCGGATAACTGGGCTTATTGCATGTAAGTAAAGTATCGTCCCAAATTAGCTTGTGAAGCTACTCAGGGAAAACACTCTCCGCCTACACTAGATGTTCGTTTAGAAGGGACATCCTTGAAACGATAAATTCCATAAAAGCGGAAAGTGTCGTCCCTGATTAGCCTGTGCGGATAAGAACTTCACATTAACATGCGTTTAACATAATTTATGTTGCTGAACATGTGTTTATGTCTGTTGCATAACGGATAAATTATCGCTTTCCCAGTTTAATAAAAGACCAGAAATATATTCGCATATCGGCTATATGATTGCAATCGATCCAGTTATTGTTTTAACCAGTATGTGTGAAAGATGCTTAACGCAGATCATCCTTCTAAAATGAAGAAAACATCCGATGACAACTTTCGATACAATTGTTCACTCTGTATATGGCATACATTAAATCACTCCTACCAGTATGTCTTTCTCATCGTCAACCAATCGTTCATGAATTACTCACTGTCGCAAGGTCATGAGTTAACTTAATCTCAATCCTTCTTTTAGAGGTATTGAAACAATCCCTTAAAAATGGGCATTTTACAAATATTTAAGATGCATGCGTTAAGGAAAGTACATCGTAGCTTTAAGGCGCATATTATATTCCAGAAATGAAAATTAATCTCCAAAACATAACGCTTGTAGCAACTTTTACTTGCATCTAGTTAAGTATTGTTGAAGCATATCAAATAACAATTTACAGTGCTATGTTGTTGACGATGTATTGCAATCTTACATTACCACCGAAACGCATTTTATTTAGATTTTTTATGTTAAGGTGAAATATCGTCCATTCTTATTATTGTTTAGTTCTTCTGTCTTGTGTACAATGTTTGTAATATGGGGTGATAATATGAGTTACACGGCTTCTTAGTGACCCCGTACGGTGTGATACTGATGTATAGTTTAAAGTTTAAACATATTTTATTTCCAAAATAATCACACGTACACTTGACAAAAATATACAAAATACATATAAATACATCTATTTTTAAAAAAGGGTAGGACCTAAAGTTCTGACAACATTATTAATGGTATTTCCCTGTTTTGTTATTAACATTACATGTTAGTGACGATAACGTGCTTTTGTACAGCTCTATGTTACATGGTCAAAAGTACATTTGTCATAAGAAAACAAACAAAAATAAACAAAAAAGTGTGCAAGAAAAAAAAAANTGAAGAAAACATCCGAGGACAACTTTCGATACAATTGTTCACTCTGTATATGGCATACATTAAATCAATCCTACCAGTACGTCTTTCTCATCGTCAACCAATTGTTCATGAATTACTGTCACTGTCGCAAGGTCATGAGTTAACTTAATCTCAATCCTTCTTTTAGAGGTATTGAAACAATCCCTTAAAATGGGCATTTCACAAATATTTAAGATGCATGCGTTTAGGAAAGTACATCGTAGCTTTTAGGCGCATATTATATTCCAGAAATGAAAGTTAATCTCCAAAATATAACGCTTGTAGCAACTGTTACTTGCATGTTGTTAAGTATTGTTGAAGCATATCAAATAACAATTTGCAGTGCTATGTTGTTGACGACATCTCCGATGTATTGCAATCTTACATTACCACCGAAATGCATTTTATTTAGTTTTTTTATGTTAAGGTGAAACATCGTCCTTTCTTATTATTGTTTAGTTCTTCTGTCATGTGTACAATGTTTGTAATATGGGGTAATAATATGAGTTACACGGCTTCTTAGTGACCCCGTACGGTGTGATACTGATTTATAGTATCAAGTACACTGCAACCGTTAATTTCTTACTTAACAAAATGCTAATATCACAGCGCAAATAAAACGTTTCAAGACTTAAATAGAATCTTTTTAGAAATCACCAACAGACTCGCTTGATATTCAAAGATATTGCATCAATGCAAAAAAAAACTAAATTAAGTCAGTTAAAACAAATAGTACATGTAAATGATACAGGGTGGTCACGAGTTCAATCCCCACTGTGGGTGCGTTTATTAGACTCGGGGGCATTTCAATAAGCTATCGAAATAAAAGAAATATGTTTGAACTTAACTGATATAACATTTCAAGCATTGATTATATTTTAGCATCATATTTCAAATACAAACAACACTACCAATAAGAAGACTTGATTATGCACTAGATTCTGAAATAAAGGGTCTGAATTTTTTATTTTTGTAAAAAAAAAATGAAAAAGTAGTTATTTTTATAACACACTTAATACCAAAAAGTGTTACAAATTGATAACAGTATGCTCAGCTGTGTTTTATAGTTATGACAAGTGAATGTTTTGGCATTAATTTAAAAAAAAAGAATTTTATATTTGGTATCGAGTTGTGAGTAGAAAAGAAAATAAGACGTTTGCTTCGAATATAACCTGGTAATGTTCAACAAGCGTTTCTGCTTAGTATTCTTCATGTTAATTTTATAATTGCTTGTGAATGTAAAAATGTTGGAACACACTATAAAATTCTTAACATGACCGTGATGCACGCTTTTTTTTAAAGAAATAAAGCAGATATTTATATTTTATATTCAGATAAGTTCCATAATATCGCTTATATTTTACAACAGGAGTGCCCTAACGCAAATGCGTTATTCATGCCTGAACAGTATTAGACGTAAATATGAATACATCATTCGGTAGCATGTGAAACATTTGTCATTCGTTGTGTCATACAGAATGATACGCATCACAATGATGCACATTGTTATGATTAAGATGACAAACGTATACACTATGCAGTGTAGATTGTAATTGTTATAAATAAAAGTCTTCATTCAATACGGTAATAACAAACGTTGCAAGCAACAAATTAAATGCATATGAACATGAACCAAATAATTTGATTTTTTTATGATTTATAATACTACTACTAATAATTAATATAATTATTATATTTATTACTAATAGTACTATTATCGGTGTATATTTATAAAATATACAAAATTGCGAAACCAAATCTATTGTTGAACGTAATACTATTAGCAAACGGTATCACCTTCTTTCTTTGAATCTATACTATAAATGTTGATCTTTCAACGTTTGTTTCAAAACATAATTTAAAATTGCATTTAGTGAATTATATACATTAATTATGTAAGCAAATGTTTGCATACCTTAATTATGATTTATCTTAAATTAGACGGGATACATATGGTGAGCACAGACTAATGGGTGCCTCATTTATATATAACTCTTTATTATGGTATATAAGCACATGTGAAGACAACTAAGCGTATTTACACATAACAAATCCCTGTGTCTGTATATACATTACGCATGTGTTATTTATTATTTCCAATTTCACATGTGGTGTTGTGTATGGCTATGCCTTTTATTTGACAAATATCATGTTCTCCAATTGCTTTCATCTGCACCAATACATGTTCGATTCAAATATTCGAAAACACGTTTTTTACAGTAACTATTCATGGGTAACACAGTTTCAATGTGATTATAAATAATATCTTTCGGCAGCAAAATCATTAAGACCACCATGTTACTCAACATTCCAGAACGGAAGAAAATACATTTACATTTTAAAACTATATACCGCCAATCAGAAAGGCGTGATTCATCTCAGAAATCCATTAGACATGACCTGGAGTTAATCATTTGGCAACGTGCAACCAGTATGCAAAACTACGCTGGAAGTTAGACATGATGTGATTGCATTTGGTGTTAACTTCGACCTAGCATTTGGAATGTACGTATAATTTCTATAGAATGTCGAATAAGAAAAACTCAATGATAAAGATGTCTTATGTGCATATTGAAAGTAATTCGATAACATCGTTACATGTTGAGGAAACTTAACAACAATCAACCCTTTGCATTTTGCCCTCCACATTTCATTTATTGTTAAAATATTGACATTCGTCGATAATGAAAATAAAAAGTCGAAATTTCACAAAGTTTCTATCCTTCTTACTTACTTTTGATTTAAAACACTTACACTCGGAGATTTAAATTTATTAAATTGTTTCAAATACTTAACGTGTTTCCTTTTATTTTCATGAAGAAATTCGGAAACTTGCTTAAAACTAAACAGGTGAATAAATGTTAAATTGAAAATTCTGATATAAAACTACATCACAATACACGTTCTGGCAATAACACAATGGCGAAACGTACTCCGAATAGTGAGCAATGTTACTGTTCACACATATCAATGCCACTATACTAGTTACTGCAAAATTGCTGTTTGAAGTATTGTATCAAAGATAAACTTCTTTCACCATTCTTGTTCGTGCTTCTCCATTATCATTGATCTTTACTGATGAAATCGCTTCACCTCAGTCCATAGTGTATTTAATCATAGAAATTGCATTTTTTTCACTAAATTTTAATAAAAATCGAAAGAAAAAGCAATTCACTTATATTTGCATTCAAAAATATTTCCTGATTTTAGAGTGGTTATAACGTCACCATTCGAAATTGACGTTTGTGTTTCACCTAGTTCGTTTCAAATGGTTGGGGATAACACAACTACATGTGACTTACCGGATAATTATGTGTTGTGTTTTGACTAGTCATGCTGGAATATAAACTATCACGTTAACTCGTCAAGAAATACAGTTTATCTCAAAAGCTCTGGCGTATAAAATGTTGAACAATATTTTGATGATCGTATACATTTATCGCTTTGAGTCACAATAACCAATAGTAGATCGAGATATCATGGTTAAGTATTTAAAAAACATGCACATTCACTTGAAATATGACGTCATGAAAATGAAAACGCGAACATTAGCAGAGAAGGCGTGAAACGTACTGGAAACGAGGAAATATGCCTGTAATGCTAACGACATGTTTATGTTAATTTGCATGTGTCTTATATCTATAGATTACAATAAATTTGCATTTCCTTAATTTTAAGAGACTGTTAACATGGCATGCTTTTCACCACACTGTATTGGTAATAATGCAGCATTTCAATAGTCGATGGGTTGATCAAGATTTAACAAATGAAATAATGTACTTTGTGCTTCTCGAAGTATGTACTCACTAATGGAAACTTGAACCGATTTTAATTTTGCTTATAGTTAAACTGTACTGTATGTCATAGTGTTCTTGCTATTATACCCTTATGAAATTATAGGACCGCCCCCCACCCCCAAAAACAAAAAACATGTTTGAAATCAGGAATATTGGAGTACCCATGATGCTTGGTTTAACAATGTGATAACTTGTTCATCTTTGTTCGCTTTAGATTAAAGTTTTTGCTCACTCTTTTTTTTAAATGTAGAAGTTTGCGATTTATATTTTCCGATCATTTATAAAAAAATAGGCGATGGACGACCATCTATAAAAAGAAAAGTTATCCTTGATTTCGAACAACGTGTTCAATTGTCGTTCGATTCATACGAAACGTTTTGCAAATGCGGCGAAATCAGTATTATGTCACATGCGGTCAGGGTAGCTCCAGACAAGACTGCACAACCGATTATGAAGTTTTCATTTTCGATGAACCTCAGATATCTCTTTAATAATGTTATAAAGGAATGGTAAAGTGTGACATCATGTTGGTCTGATTCACGATTACCGTCTTTGAGCAACCTTGTATTTATTATGAAGGGCTGCAACGTTTCGTACGACCCGCTGCAAGTTCTTGAGATTGAACGGGCGCCGCTAAGATTTACACAAGCCCACTGAAAGGAAATGAAGAGACCATTACTACAGAATACCAATCTGGATCGGTCGGGGCCCGGAGTAACAACGACCGCGCACTTCATTGCCAACTTCTATGGTGGCGGCGACAAGTATACTACTGGAGCTAACCCATTAATCATGATGGTAACACAGGGAACAACCATACGAACATGGATCGTAAGATGCGTGCGATAAGATTAACGACCTGATCCCCGAGCTGAGGCACATCCGCTGGGATATCATCGGAACAAGATATAGTTCTGCGAGGAGGTTTCCGACATCGCCAAGGGGTTGCTTTCATCGTTAGGAAATACTTAGTCAACAGCGTCATCAGTTGCACCCCAGTCTCTAGCAGACTCATTTCCGTCCGTATCTCAGCGAGACCTCACAACATCACCATAATCCACGTCAACACAACATCAGACTCCGAAGACGACGAAATCAAAAAGTTATAAGAATAGTTAGAGCGCATCATAGCCTAGGTCCCGCAGAAAGGCATAGAAGAGACCAGCGACACAGGGCTGAGACTTCTCGTTTTCGCTAGAAGCGACCAACTCACCCTGATCAACACGCTGCACCAACACAAACCGTCCAGAACAGCGACATGGTATGCTCCAAATGGGCAACTACACAACCAGATCGATTTCATACTGGCGCCGCAAAGCTTCAAGCCCAGCATCAACAAGGCGAACAAAAGAACGTTTCCTGACGCAAACATCGACAGTGACCATGACCTTGGGCTTACCACCATCAAGCTGAAGCTCAAGAACAAGCAAATCACCATGAACCCTCGTATCAGATTTGATTTCGAGAAACTGAACGATCCTGAGCTAGCAGAGTCATTTGATAATTAGAATGGCAATAATCATTTACTTAAAATAGCGAAACATGTTTTCCTTCTCTTTAAACACTCCGCAGTAAAATCATTGTATTTGAACTGTCCTATTTTCTGTGTTTCTATTTTTCTTACAGAATGATTAAGATTAGAAATATTTATAAACCCGCATTCTGTATTCTTTTGTGTCGTATAACACATTTAGAAACTGCTTTAAATATCCATTGAACAATATTTGAACCTAACTTCTCTAACAACTAAATAAGATATATTTTAAACATCTTTTTTGATAAGCAATCCATGTAACTTGTATATAAGTATGTATTAAAAATGTCGTAAGGCTCGGGGAAATTAGAAACATAATCATTATTAATAGTTTAATGCATACAAAGGTTTGCATTGTGTATATA
>VMBQ01000657.1:123582-144548 GCA_007657795.1 Dreissena rostriformis
ATATATATGCATACACGCGTTTATAGTATCTGTATTACTTTCATTAATATTTCATGATCTTCAGGTATCTTGAATTTTACTGAGTATTTTTGTTGTATTTTCGTCTCATAATGTTAAGTGGAAGAGTCGGTAACACAGTTTAAGATTTAATCTACCAAGACAAAAAACGTGAAATCCAGTTTTGGCCGTTCATTATAAGACCAATAAATCCACAAAATTGTAACGAAACCGATGAAAGAATTTCACTCTTACATCAATAATTCACTCACTGAACGACACTGGTTGCCTTTTTTACATCATTTATCAGATTGCATAAGAATCCCCGTTGCCATCGGATGTTCAAAAATAAATGCAATAAAACAAGCGAACAGTTTGTTAACCCTCAAGAGATAAATCATCGACTCATGGATCAATTCTTATTAAAATTATAGCGGATTTTACAAATTGATTTATTTGTTAATATCGCGAATTAAGACAACAGTCGTTGAAAGATAATTGAGATATTTTGAAATATGTAAGTAGCGCGATTGAGATTATATCTGTGGCGTTGCTATGCAACTGTATTGATAATCGGTATTGTTACACAGAATGACGTTTAATTTTGCTAATGAAAAGTTTTATGTTCACTAAACACGAACAATGATAATACAGTTTACCGTCCATACATCATGTATTACTGTCCATTTCGTATTGCAGTCCGTTCATCTGACTCCTGCGGGTTGTCTGTCCATCTGGTATTTACAATACACGAAAGCATTAATGTACCGATATGTAAAGAGTTTTCTCAGTATATTCGAGTCTCAATACTAATGAATCCTAAATTTAATAATATCGTAGAATCAAGATTCGACATTATTTGACTTTAATCTCCATATATGTTTTTCGATGTGTTACTGCCAGTTGACATTTACGGATTGCGATTTATTGTTTGCTGGCAATTGAAAGTTGCTTAATGCCAGTTGCTTTCGTCGTATGCTATTTGGTCCATGTTTTCTTTTTAAAGCAATTAGCAAATGTCAATCAGTAATATGCAACAAAAACCTGTCATTGAACACAGAACTTTCATACGTTATACTCAACGGGCAAATAGTAATTTGCCTTAAACAACTAGTTTTTAAAACTAGCAATTTCAAATCACCTATGCCAATGAACTATCAATATATTTTCGAAAAATAACAGCAACATTCCCCAGGATACAAAACATTGAGCATTGAACAATTTAAGCCTTATCGTAGAATGAAGGCGCTAAGATATTTAATAGTCGCCAATAAAAACACGGATGTGCAATAACAAAGTCTCTTGATGTCCAGGCGCGTAGCTGTGCGTAGGCATGTAGGCACGTGCCTGCACATCATTATGAAAAATCGAAAAAATAAAACGCCCGAAAATGCAAAGAAAATCGAATGCTATGGGGGTTACCCCTAGAGAATTCAAACATCATTTTTTTTGGACATTAACGTGTTCAACGGGTTCATAATCAAAACTAATAAAGCAAGCGTAGCCTTTTAACTATAGTCAAATGCACACAAATAAGAATAGATAGCGCATTTTTAGCTCGACTTTCCGAATAAAAATGAGAGCAATACTACTCGCCCCGGCGTCGGCGTCGGCGTTGGTTAAAGTTTTTGAATACAAAGTCAAATAACTTTAACACTATCAAAGATATTTAACTCAAACTTGGAATACTTCTTTATGGGAACAAGAAAATTGTGTAAGTCAATGTGCATAACTCTGTCAGCGTTATTCATTCAGTTTTGCACCTTTTCAAATTAGAATTTCGGGTCACATTTTTTAATAAATTCAATGATTTGAATACTATCGAAGATAATCAATTCAGACTTGGACTACTTCCTCATTGGGACAAGACACTTGTGTAAGTCAATGTGCATAACTCTGCCAGTATTTTATTTAGAGTTATGCCCCTTTTTAAATTAGAATTTCGGGTATTTTTTTTTAATAAGTTCAATAATTTGAATACTATCAAAGATAACCAATTCAGACTTGGACTACTTCCTTATGGGGACAAGACACTTGTTAAGGTCTAGCTGAATAACTCTGTCAACAATATTTTTTTTTAGTTATGCCCCTTTTTAACTTAGAACATGTCGTTAAATTTCTAAAACTTTAACACTTTCAAAGATATTTAACTCAAACTTGGAATATTCTGAGAGAAAAAGGTTTACATTAAGAAAACAAATGCGTGCACAATGCTACGACGGCGCTGAAAATATATCTGGTCAATTTACGGATGTCCAAGCAAGAATAAGGGAGCTTTCACTTTAGCTAAATATATGCAATGCAAGTCGCATTTTTTGAATCTAGCCCTTGTTCACAGCTCCAAAAAAATCCGTACGAACCATGATTGGGACAGTTCAAGACATCTCATTTTGTTTCAATTACTCGGCAAAACGTTTACAAGCATTTAACGATGATTGGGAACTAGATGCAAACACCAAAGAAGCTCTAAACGGGCGTACCAAACTGCAGAACCTGTGTGACCCTCGTTGATGTAGCAGAACAGATGCGCTGACCACCTTCAAATAGTCGTTCCCAGTGGTCGTCAACGCAATCGACTGTCTGCAAGACGACAATGACGAGAAGGCTGGTCAGTACCTCAATGCCATACTTCGCTTCGACTTCATAGTCGCACTCGTCACCACACAACACATTATCACGTTCCTGGTCTGCTTGACAGAGGTGCTCCAGAAGGTACAGCGAATAATGTTTTACCAAGATTTTTAATGAACTGTTTATAATTGTTTATGTGTATCATTAAAACAATAATTTATAGTTTGCCTTATATGTTTTGTCATCTTAAATTGTTAGTTTCGCGGCTGAGACGCTCATTTTATCGATGGTACAGCTGTCACAGATACAGACATATCAGCCGTGTACAAATGCTATGCAGCGGACCTCCAGTGTGAACGTCAACAGCTGGAAAAAAAGGTCAATCGATGGAAGGTCCGATGGAAGGTCCGATGGAGTCTAATTAATGCAGACCAACAGCCCAAAACCCTGCTTGATGTACTGAACGCTTGTGGAAGCGGTTACCCACTTATTCAGCTGATACTCACATAATTGCTCACCATGCCTGCAACATCAGCATCCTGCGAGCGGTCAGCCCTATGAAGCGTATTAAGACATACATTCGCTCTACCATGGGCGAGGATAGCCTTACAGCGCTTGCAGTGCTCCACATCCACCGGGAAAGTGTAGTGGGCATTGAAAAAGTGATCAACACTTTTGCCTCTACCAAGAGACGGAACATGCAGTTCCTCTAACAAAACTTCAGCTACGCAAGTGAATTGCCATCTGTTGCAAAACCTTAATATATGTTAAAAATGTTTTCAACGAAACGAATAGTTTTTTTTAAACTATAAAGAGAAGAATCGCGTCTGCGCCCACTACTGGCCTTTTTTCCCGGGGTGGGGATGCTCCCGGACGCCCTTAAATGTGCCTGAAGTCATGTTGATCACTAATTGCTTTTCGGATGTATATTGCTGTCTGCTCCATTATAACACTTGTAACGAAAGTACATAAAAGAAGGAATGTGCAGTTAAATAAATTCGTTTTGTTCTTAGCTTTGCAACATTTTATAAGTAGTGTGAATAGTTTGAGCAAGTGTTTAACTCGAAACAGTATGCTTTGCACTAACGTTCCGTGGCGGCGTCCAAAGTTGTACGCATTTGTGTTTGTGTTCGTCGTGTTCTTTTGTCGATTGTCTAATTGTTGGCATACTGGAAATTGGTCTCTTGTCTCACACTGTCTTGTTATTATTTATTACATAATGCCTTATTAATGCAAAATACATGTTGCAGTACACGGTCGCTTTAATCATGACGAACGTATCGCATAATAATTACAAGCACACATTTGGCTTTCAAACCATTCCTTCGATAACACTTAAAGCTAGTATCTGGTTGGTATTGAAATTTCAAAAATAAGGATATGCACTTTCAGCTCGTGTATGGATGTATTTGTGTGTTAATGTGAAATTTAACCAGTATAGAATTACACAGATGCAAATTGTGTTTGTATAATTGGGGTCGACATGAATATTATGAAACGAAGACTAAAATTACATACCAAATAGATTTTTCATGGGACAACATACCGAAGTTGTTCACGAACGCGGTATTAACAAACATATCATACGCATTTCAGAAGGTCTGAAGACGGTGGCCTTGTTTTAGGTTCGATTCGTGATTTGTTTCGTATATTGCAATACATTATATATACACATGTGTTCACTTGATTACATTCAAGACTAGAAAACTGTTAGATAAACTGCTATCCATGTAGAGAAAAAAGTGATGTGTAAGTGTATATAATCGTGTAGCTTCGCCTTACAAAGTCCCAGCACTTTTCAAGGTAATACTTCTATGCAAATAGATTTCTTTTTTCTTTAAAAACAATTAAATCTTGAATGTTAGTTCTTAGTTAATATAAACATCTGGAAACAATCACCATTGGTCAATGACACAAACTTAAGTAGAATTACGCGAACTGATTTGTTGTTATCGACAACGTCACGTGTGACAATTTTGGACCGTATTCCATTTTCGGAGATATAACACGTGGATCATTCACAAACTTATTAATCAGATGGGCAACACTCGGATGCTTATTACCCCTACATAAAAATTTAGTACACTTCATGTAAACTGATTTTAATGAACTTGCGAGTTTCAAGTAATGTCAATTTTGAGAAATGTATTGAAAAACAGTTTTGCAGTCTCCCACGTGTTTAAAAAAAGTGAAAAGCATCATGCGAAATTGATAATATATTCTAGTGTAAACATTTTCTTTATTGACGCGTTCATATTCATTTTTGATTACATTTTCCGTTTGTCCCATTCATTTTTCTATAATATAGTACATAGTGTTATAACGTTGATATTTATATAAAAAAGGTATATTTACTTACTTACATGTGTATCTTTCTGTACCTTGTGTATCGTGAAGACGCATGTATTCTACATTTCTCACATGGGCGCACAATGTGTGAACTGTTTGGCAATTATCGATATTATATAAGGTTTGCATTACATATGTTAAGCCTCCGAATATAGCACAACCAATCATACATGGAGTGGTAAATGCCATTAATCATCATTAAATCGTGCTTAATTTCTTGTTTATATTCATAGAATAACGATTTGCAATTACCTCCTTCGCGTACAAATTCAGACCTGTCGATCTATATTTACAATGTGAGTTATGGTAACTCAAGTCGGTAGACAACCATTTGTAGAAATAGACAATCGTTTCATGCTGAGAGATGCTCAGTGAAGACCGTAGTGTACACAATTGCGGAAACTGGATATCCTTTGCCAATGTGACCCAATTGATTTCAACAATATAGTGTAACGTGCAACCATTGTTATCTTGTCCAGCTTTTTGAAACGCTTGCTTGTATTATTCACGTGACTATTTAGCGAGAAAATGTTGATTGAGTGAGAGGAGAATTGTTTCAGTTGCAGCGAAATAAAAGGAGGAGCGTTTATACCACACAATAAACAATCAATTCCATACATTTGTAAGGTTGTATTTGTAATGTGCTGTTGTTGTTTTTCATTATTGTTATTGTATGTTGGTTGCTTTATAATTATTTCATTATCATATTTCTATGTTGATCTCAAATGTATACTGATAGTTAATAATGATTATTATAACACATAATTATTCCTTGAAAATAATATATGTGTTAATATGTTTTAGGTGTAACTGTAATTGATTGTATACGCATACAGTCTTTATATTATGGGTTATATACACGTCTCATGCATTTGGATGCTATTACGCATTTTCATGACATACATGAAGGAGACTGCATACTCTATTAAGCTCGGTAACAGATGACAGAAATGGCATATATTGATTAATGAAAATAGTCACAAAGCTGTTGCCTGTTGTTATAAAGAAACTAAGGCTTTACTTACCATTGTGGCAGTTCATTACGACAAGGTTTAAAGTAAGATGATTATAAAAAATCGTTTCTTATTGAATATATTGGATATGCTACTCAATTATATTTAATTAGTGCTGAGCTAGAGACATTGTGAACATTTCGTGCATCGAACTATATTACTAAACATTACATTTTCAGGTTTAAGGCCATAAACATTGTGAATAAACTGTATAGTCAATGGCCTTTTATACATCATAGTGCGTGTAATATAGAGAAAACAATATGTTATCATTACAAAGTCATTATTTTGATCAAGTTGACTTAACGTTATATTGTATCCGTACTGGTTCAGTAACCGGATAATCTTGGTAAAGCTAAATACAGTGGAATCATAGTTCACTGTAAGGGTTGACATTCATTAGAAATGATAATAACCCACAATTTACGTTTTCTTTTATTACGATTCAAATAGTTTGTATACATTATTGTATGTTCAATCATACACAGTATGCAAGTCTCCTATCACATGTATGTAGATAAGTTTTAGTAATTGTTTTATATTTCACATTAAACATCTTTCAACAAAACATGTTTATATTGTTATATATATTTTTTAGTCAATTTGGGTTTGTATAATAAAGTCAAGATCATGCCGATATCGTTCTATTGTGCAAAACGAGTACATGTATCCTGTTCACAGCAAGGTTTGTTCCTTTTAATATGTGAACTTATCAGTTCTTTGACCAGCATACTTGTTCATCGTTTTATGTAGAAAAAAAACGGAGGAATTATTCAAATTGTTTCTTAATTAGTTCAAACACAATTTAAGTTCACAATGTGTTTTATTATGGTTTTGATAAGCGCATAGGAAAACATATGCACATCATCTGGGATCTGAAATCCTAGGCATTTACTTGAACTAGCGGAAATCCAGAACAATAAACATACATTGCTATCAGGAAAATCCATTTTGAAATGTATACGATTTGTGATATTTTGTAGTTTTATTATGGCTTTCGTGGATGTATTTTTTTTATTTAAAGTAGCTGTTCGTCTATTACCATAAGGAAGTTTGGTTTTCGAGAGGTTTTCCTCTCTGGCAAGTACTTTGTGGCGGGTGTTATACCGTATCTGAAGAGGACATGCTTTACAAATTGCCGTAAATAACCTGATAAAACATGTCACACAAAACACAAATCGGTCGTTAGCAGATTATCTCTGTTATACATCTAACCATGAGGGATTTTATCGAGTGTATGATAATAAAGAGTTATTATATGCCTGTTCGTGATATTTGAATAGAAATATAGATGAAAATCAGGAAAACGTGTCACTCGTTATAGTTTGTTCACATTTGAAGTATGCATGGCAAGTATCGCAGGATTTATATATTAATGCTTAATAAGACATTAATGCATAAGCTGGTTGCAGATAAGAAAAGTTTCAAAGGCTAACAATGTCGTAATTAATTCTATTTGTAATCGCTATTATATGTATAAACGAATATGACGGAATTTGAGCGAAATCCGTTAATATATTATATATATAACATCGTACTAATATGTATATGTCACAGGCCTTTTGCTTGTATAATTTGCATTTTAAAGTTAATATCAAAGAAACATAGCCGATTTTAAAGTAAATATCAAAGAAACAAAGCCGAACGATAAAATTACTTTAAAGCAATTTACTACACTATTTGTAGTTGATGTAGTTAAATATCAGAAAGTTAATGCTAAAACGTGTGTGTGTCTAGTGTAAAATGAGAAAGGCTCACGACTAATTATTTTCAGAATAGGCGTTTCAAATTAAATATTTACATACATTATACAACGAATCGGAACTACTTTGAACAACTAGATTAAAGCACGTTTTAATAATTATTATTTATTTTATAAATTTTGATAATATTTAAAATAAAAAAAAACAACTAGACGAGCAAACAATTTGTTGATTTTATTTTATAACATTTTAATATTTAACAAAGACTTATTGTGATGGCACATATAAACTATAAATAATTGTCAAACAGTTCACCAAATACCGAATACATAAATGCAGATCGCCTATATGCATACAATCCAATTTTTTTTTTGCATGGCAGTAAATGTGTGAGCTGCTTACCGCAAATGTCCCTTCTGAAATGCGATAATTGCTCTAGACCGGTTTACAATAAACAGAACATGTCTCCCTGTTATTAAAGACATGTAAAATCACTCTTACCAGACTGTTCGTCATTCTATCCCAATCGTTCATTCATTATTCAGCATCGCAATGCCACGAGTTAACTTAATCTCAATCATTCTTCGGGAGGTATTAAAACGATGCCCGCGAGAATTGCCGTTTTCCAAATTGTAAAGATGCATGCGATAAAGAAAGTACGTCGCGGCACGAACTGTAGTACTGAATTGAAGCGAACGTTAAGCTTCAAAGCATAATGTATTGTTGTTATTGTACTTGCATGTAGTTCATTATTCCTGTAGCGTTTCAGAATTTGAGTTTGTGTAAAGGCAAAACAAACTTACTGTTAATAAACGTGAAGCTATGGCGGCGGATTTGTTCAATATAGTTATGACGTATTGGCGGGTTTGAAGAAGGTCGCTAACACAACAACTCGAACGAACGACAAAAATAGTCACCCGCATGATCCAAATGGCGCCAATAGGACAATTAATTGATACTGATGTGAATTGAGTAATGTATCTTGAGATGCAAAATACCTTATTTGCTTATAAAGTAAATACACATCAAGCTTTTTCCGAAACTGATGATAGTTAAAGGCGCACAGTACAGTATTAGAAAAACTGCACACTAATTTGTACAAAAGTTGTTAAATCAATCTGTCAATCCAGAAAGACGTGTAGCGTGTAACATAACCGGTATTTACTGGTTAAACCAATTATGTTTTTTATTGACGCGTTTCATGCTGGAATAGAAACGCGACCATCAGCAGGTTCGGCGTGAAAGATACTGGAATAAAATGAAAACATGCAAGTGATGCTAATGTTATGAAGATGTTAATGAAGATGTTATTTTCCATCGCCATAGTTTTCCTTGATATGTGATGGTGTTTACCACGCTGTATCGGTTCAATTTTGGAAGTGAAAAAAAAACAGCATTATTCGATTACTTATATCGAGATAATAACACTAAATTGATGACCTTTCGCTGTTGAAATCATAAAAGAATTGCGGGTACTCGCTCCAATGATATTTTCCCTTATACATGTACTACTCATTTTTTAAATAGACGTTTGGAATCAAATACGGACACCATAATACTTCGGTGATGTTTTACTTTGTTCAAATGCGTTAATTATTATTGTGTGAGTACCTTTTATGACACATACACCAACCGACATGTGATCGTGGTATTCAAATATGCGGTACAGATATGTCTGACATGTTTAATATTGTAGACACGCAGAGAGAAAAAGATATAGATTTATGTTGTTGCTTGCATATCGTTGTGTTCAATTGTATTGTTTATTGTCATTTGATTACTGTTGATGCTTTTCTTGAACTGATGTGTATACATTTTATCTTAAATTGAAAAATATTTATAATAAAATAATGAGTTTCTTTGATACTTGTTTTTTGGTGTAAACCTCATGTGTACGTCCGTTCATCTGTCTGTCGCAGAAACTTGTCATATAAAGTACTTCGACATTTCTCATCGTATAATATTCACATTTTTAAGTATTGATATGAACATGTGAATGTGTAATTTGTATTTTTTTTACGTTCACGATATGTAACGATGTTTCCCCTTTTCAACATTAATTTCTATAAAATACATAATACAACTAACTACGTTTATGACGCTCAGTATTCGTCACTATTTTGGCAATATGTCGTTTGAAACAATAGTATAAGAAGATTAATTAACTGAAATTGTTTATTAAATTCTGGGCTAAGTCTGAGGTTAGGCTAGCCTTCAACCTCTTTAAACCCTCAATGCTTTACATTTACAGTTCCAAGGCAGAAACCCCAGTTTTAATGATTGTTTTATGTGCATGTCATATTTGTTAATATTTTCCTTATTACAGCTACTAATATTTAAACTGTATCGGGTATCGTAAAGGTACTGTTTTTTTTCTTGTCATATTCGTCTCTTAATTCTTAATAAAAAACAATCAGAAACACAATTTTAGAATAATATACCACGAGCAAAAAAGGATGAACACGTTTTGTACATTCATATTCAGACTAATACATCAACAAACGAGTATTAAAGGAGATGAACGAATACCATCCTTATACTAATTATTCAGCCATAGGACGACACCGCTTGACTTTGTAAATGACATTTATCAGATTGTATTGGAATCCCTCTTTAAACGTGTTTTGTATTATGTCGTTTCAAAAATATCATCGATAAATAAGCGAGAACTACAAACGCGATGCCAACAATAGCTAATACATGTAGTAATCTTCATTTAAATCGTAAAGAGTTTTTTTTCATGCTGGAAACGATTGCCTTTTCGCGGAAAACAAGTACCGATTCAGTAAAATTACAAGTCTGGTCGACCCTTATTTACTCTGTGAATTATTGTAATTCTAGCCTGTAGACAAACAGTTGCAGAATTAGACCATCGCGCTCATGCGGTCAATTGATATCCTTTGCTAACGAAGATGGCATTTCACCAGGAATGGTTTCACAGCAATGTGGTCCGACAACACTTTATTCGATTATAATTGAATATTACGCATTGCTTTACTTATAAGTTCATTATTATTGCATAAGTCAATCAAGATATTGAATGCATTCCATATTGATAATATAGCCTTTAAGTTCAAGTTTTATGCACGTTGCTGCATATCATTGTAAAACTCCCGTTGCCAATCATTGGAGATGGCACCTCTGATGACCACTTAGTTGTATAGAATACTTCGGTCAGCGTTTTTACATTATAATAAACACTGTTACTTAGGTGACTATTGCTTGTATTTATGTATTTATAATTTAATTTCAAATATAAACAATTAATTATTGCAAAAGCAACAGGATTATTGCAAAGCTATGAAAAAAGGTAAATAAAAAATGATGAAATACAACACAACGTAGGGCCAATTTTATGTTGTCAATATAGTTACGTTTCCGCATTGCGCGTTTTATAAAAATATAAATCAATATCTATAAACTATGATTTTCCGTCTTTCAACACATTATATAAAATATGTATGACCAATAATATAATAAATAATAGAGAAAAATGTATAATTAATATTCTTTATTATTTTAAAGGGTATTATTATATAATATATACAGATAAATTATACGATGTCGAAAAGTAAATAAATGGAGTTAAGATCAGCGAATGTGTTGAAACATGTTTGCATCTATACGTCATTAAAAGCATTTTTCATAAAACACATTCAATGCAAATATATTGCAGTTTAAAATCTGTTTCCGTTTTCGGAAAAGTGGCTGAAATGATCATGCGGATTTAAAGTCATCAGTCAAATAAATAAACAATCGGAATTTATTCTGGTCAGCGCTAAGAAGATCTACTGCAAATCTATGCTATTTTATTTTAACAACTAATGACGATCTAACATCTAACAATCAATGTTTCGTACACACCTAAGCTCATATTAAAGGCAACGAAATACACATTGCTGTGAGCGGGGTACTTGTAGCGGAAAATTAAAATAAAAACAAAACAAGTTGTATTTTAATTTTATTTATTGATTAACGTATTGAATCAATAAAATCGTAAAATTGAAAACAAGAACGACATACAAAACTATTTGCACATCAACGAGGACCCGATATCCGTGAAAACCAATGGCGTACAATTCTTGTGTATGCGTCGTTATATTATGGATGAGGGTTCTTTATTTAAAGTCGGATAAAGTACCTTTTCATAGGTTTTCATTTCTGGAATTTTTGTTTTAAGTTTAAGTAGTTTTTGCTGGGTGTTTGCTGTTTAGCAATATCGTATCCACAAGCAGTGAGTATATTTCTGGAATAGTACCGAGATGAGCATAACAACCACCCATCACAATGGCTTCGAGCAACGGTGAACTCATAAAGCACTATTATATTTATGGTCTTTTAAACGATATTACGAAATGTATCATAGTTTAACAACAATCGGAAGAAAACGTTTCTATTCTCATGTTAATATACAATTGACATAACATGCAAATAAAATGTATACATGTATTTAAATTCAAGATTTAATTTGTGTTGTAATGTGTTTTGCCCTGTGTCTAGATATATGGCAGTTGTCAAGGTATTTGAAATCAAGGACTTCCCAGACAGGTTATTAGATTGTTATGCCGCTAAAGGAGCTAATTTTCAGTTGTGTTGTTATTTAATACTTGGTTTCAAAAGATTAATAACGTATTTTATTAACTTTTTTAATGGCGTCTTTAAGATATACATAGACATGGAAGACATAATTTATACTATAAAATACATACATATAAATATTTCGGAATGCGAGTGCAAATGGTTTTAAATATTAGCCATGGACTACCTTTACGAGACTAGATGCTTCTGAAAGGACTCGTTACTTGTCAGATAAAACACACATCTATCACACGTAATGTGCGGCACACGAATTTGCTTTTAAATTATTGCGTCTATCGATCACCAAGGCTGTGCCATTGTTAGTTTAAATATATTTATTGGTTCAAAGTATAATACATTACTGTGCCATTGTTCTTTCCTAAAGTAGCTCTAGTACCAGGACTTGGAAGTTGGAATATTTCGGACAAAAAAAAATAATTAAGTCTTAGACTATTATTTATGATATTATGTTTTCTGTCCCGTATTGTAAAAGGCCAAATGCAGAATATTAAATATATAACGCACATCATGTGAGTTCTGATTCGCTGTTATAACCACTTACTTTATTGACACACTTTAATTTTATTGCTGTTCATACTTTTCTAAAACTGCTTTTTCAACACGTTTTATCTGTTAAATAATCATAAAACAACGAGTTTCCGTATTAATTTCTGTTTAGGTGTATATATATAATGTGTCCGTCCGTTCATCTCTTTGACGCAAAAAATTGTCTACAAAGTACTTCGACACTTTTCAACATACAACATTCGAAAGTAAATGTATTGCTCCTTATGATATGAATATATGCATGAGCAATTTGTATGATTCCACGTTAACAAATTCAAACGGAATGTCCTCTTTTCAACATCCATTTTAAATCCATTTTGGAGGATGACCTTAAGACGTACAAAATGACATTTAAAAAACTTGTGGATCACATGCGTTTATCTTTCTTTTATTAACTGCTAATAATATTACAACTTTATCAGGTATCGTAACCGAACGGACTCTTTTCTTTTCATGTTCGTCTCTAATTATCAGTGGACAAATCAGAAACACAATTTTATATATAATATACCATGAGAGAAAAGCGTGAACAATTTGTGTGCATTAATATTAAGACTAGTAAATCAACAACAAAATCGAACGAGATAAACCAATTCCAGTCTTACATTAATTAGTTAGTGACAGAATGACACCGCTTGACTTTTGCAACGACATTTATCAGATTTTATTGGAATCACTAGTGCCCTCAAATGCTCAGTTTGAAATATATGAGGCCATCCAAAAAGCGATAACGATGATATCACTAAATAGTATGGATAAAACCTCAAGAGGAAACTACACTCAGTACAGGCACATATATTGTATATGTAATGAGCGTCCTAAACTGATGTTTTCTTTTATTTTTCATAAAAACAATTTTCAAACTATACTTGTTTCTAAACACTGTATTTGTTAAGATTACAATATGAACAGAAGCAAAATATAGACAGATATTATGAACAGAAAGACGGAATGGACGGACACAAATATTTGTCGGGCATTTTACTGTATACTAGTAGACCTCCAGCTTGTTTAAAACACCAACAATTTTGTCAAAATAAGAGTCATTCTGTATTACTTCCATATATATTTCTCTTTAGAAGTCTTGCCACAAATAATGGCTGACATCATGTAATAGCATATGCATGCAATACATTCAAACATCAGCAAAACGATACCAGTTAAGGAGTAATGATAATTGTGCACCGAACACAGAACGTGGAATAGAGGCGCTAAACTATTGAACAGTCGACACTAAGAACATGAATGTGCAATTGCAAAGTAGATGGGTTAATGTTTTTTTTCTTGGGAACAGAAATGAGTCTTATTGGAATAGAGACAGCCAATTTGTAATCAAATGTATATGATCTTTCTTATACACAATGTATCATATAAATGCATTTTAGTTGTTTTTCCAAGTCCTAAACACGTATTAATGTTCGTGTTCACAATCGATTACCAACAAATGAAGCGATGCTTCGTTCGGGTCCTCAAAAGCATTTCTTTCGAATTCTTCAAAGTTGTTAATTGTCTATCAGATGTAGCCTTTTTATGTTAAAAACATAAAATAGAGCCCATTCTCTATAAGCATGATGAACTTGTAACGTCGGTATTTATAAACAGCAACACCCAATTGTCTTACAAAAATGCTCATTATAAGGAAATGCAATTCCAGTCTCTTGCCTGAATTATTTGTTCGGTGATGTAAAATTTAGTTAAAACGACCCTAATTACGCACAAAGGTTTAAACTTTTGTTCTAAAGATCGAAATTATACAAGAACACGCTATTAACAAGCACGTTGTGAAAATTTAAATGTCAAAAGGTACAGTTATATAATGTTTTGGTTGTGTAATGTTTTCCAGCGATTCGTATGAGAATATCACTTAAATAACAATGTTTAATAACTAGTGGTGATGACAGTGTAATTTCCACCGGAGTTTGTATGTTATTTTTTACTCAAATGAAAGTCCATGTTTTGGTGTTCAATAAGTGTAAGATTCACTCGTGATCACTGAAAATATGTTTGGCAAAGACAAAATAGATATTCTACCAAAACCAAAAGCTATCTTCTGTCATTGATTCTAAACTAAGTCGCCGAGATTAAAAAGCATTCATCGACTTCGCTATCCAATACCCGAGTCACATGTATCTACAACAAATATAATAGCTGTCCATTTTCGAATTGCGGGTATGTGTGTTTTAACCCATATGCTTTTATCTTTATACTGACTTCATACAGTAAGTGTCTTACAAATTTAAAAACATTTTTTACGGGAAGAAGATATTTTTTAAATCAACATGCAATATTTCTTTTTTATATATCAGTTGAACTTTGACGGTAAGTTTTATGCAGGTTAACATTTACAGGTTGTTTCATTTCCGACAACAAAGACAACGCTAAGCAATGGGACGTCATGGATTAATAGCATGACAAATATTGCAGTGGAAACATGCAAACCGTCCGTCTAACACGGACAAACGACTTGTCTTTTGTTACTCAAAACAATATCGGACATTATTCAATTTCCGAACATACAATGATCTGAAATACAACGTAGATCTTTCAGAAAACTAATATTCAGATCTTGATGGGATTTTCAGGCCCTTTTAAAGGTCCACTTCTTGTTTCTTATTTATTGTCTTAAAATTTTTTCACAATACGGGTTTTGAAATTAACACTCCTAAGACAATCACCTTACTTTTGCTGCATTCATGCCATAAATCTGACATAAAAGGACCAACATTAAAAACCACAGACGAACTCAAATACGTTTGAAGAGATTAAACTAATAGTTAATATACCATGTTCAGTCAGTCTCAATCTTTTTTTCGCGCACTTGACTACACAAGCGAAAAAGTGAGAATACGATTCAAATCTCACGAAGTAAAATAGCGAAATAAGAATACGATACGATGTCACGCGTTGATTATTACGATCTCGCGTTGTAAACTCGGTTAATAAAAATCTCGTATTCGACTTGTTAAAGCATAGGTCGAAAATGGGAAAACACGGTTTGAGGTTATGAAATTAATCTCGCGATCTTGCATCGTACTCTCGAATAGTTATGTTACAATATCGCATTGTAATCTGCTGTGTTCGAAATCTAAAATCGCAATTTCTCTCCATCGAATCGTGCTCTCGTGCTACAAATTAACTATTCTAAATCTAGATGCGAATGTGATACAGTATTGTGCATTTATTGTAACATTTTCTATGTACAAACGTCATATAATTTCATTATTAGGCAGTATACATGGCAATACCTTGCGTATGTCCCTACCCTTTATTTCACGTCACAGTGGCAAGTTATAAAACGTTAGGACTGATACTATTTAGGTAGTTAATATAACTGGATGTTTTGTAAAGTAATGAGGGACAATGCATGTATTTTGCCAACACTTTTTATTATTAAATGTGGTTCTATATCTGTGTTCTTTGACTATGTGCCATTTTCAAAAACATCATCGATAAACAAGCGCGAACAACTGAAACGCTGCAAACAATGTCATTTATATTCATTAAAATCATGAATAAGGTTTTGTTCGTGACAAAAAAAAAACATCCATTTGCTGTAAATAATAGTTTATATTCACGGAAAAAGATCGCTGCTTCTGTTATCGTAAAAATACAAGTCTTGTCGATCCTTATTAATTCAGTGATTATGGTAATTCTAGCTTGTGGACAAACAGTTCCAGAATTAGACCATCGCGTTCATGCGGTAAAATTGATACCCTCTGCTAACGAAGCTGGAATTTCATCAGGATTGTTTCTCAGTAATGTGGTTCGTCAAACGTGTATTCGGTTATAATTGAATATTTACGTCCTTAAACACTAATGAGTACTGTATCTTTGCATAGCAGCAATTCCAATATTGAATGCATTACAAATGGATGTTATAGCTTCTAGTTTCAAGTTGTATGTTTGTTGCTGCATATCCTTGTGAAACTGCCATCGTCCAATCTATTGGAGATTGCACCTCTTATGGCCACTGCATATTTTGGTCAGCGTTTTTACATGGTATAACAACATAGTAACTTACCTGAATATTGGATTTCATAGCGTATTGATACTTTCATATTAAAATAGTAATAATGTAATATTGAAAAAATAATAGAATTATTGTAAAACTATGAGAAAAAAAAAATTAATTGAACATGATGTAATACAACGCAATATGATTAAATTGTTATTATGTCGATATAGTGTCATTATATGTAACCACTTCTTATATATAAATATATATGCATATCATTCAATTTTGCTTTGAGTTGCTCAACACACAGATCATTGATACAATAACAAAATATGCCACTGCAGCTTCAATAGCAGACAAACAATATTAGTCAATGTCAAAATGACCTTTCTTTTATGAATCCCAATGTGAACATTAAAGCATAAAAAACGCATAGGACATTCTAACTAACATTTGAAAATGTTCAACTTATGGGAGTAAAAAAAAACACAATTTTTTGTAACACAATTATACCGGAAGATCTATTCAGTTTATTGGTTTTTCAACATATGTCAGCAAATTGAGCTTTAGGTCTATCAAATGAACAATACCATTGGCTTGTACCCTACAAATATGATTACAAAGCAAGATGTTACCTTAAATACATATTTAGATCATTAGTTTTATATTGATTATATCTAGACCAAGGATTCATTCATGATGCAGACATTCTAAATGAATATTAATACAAAAAAGAGCTAAATAACTTTTTAGCAGTAAACAACTTTTACCAAATGTATCAATTATGAGACTTAAAATGAAGTATTTTATGTGTGACTTGCTAGAAGAAATCCTCTTGCCATTTTTTAATGTAAATACTGCAAGTAATAAAAATTGAACACATTTAGATGTAAACAGACAGTGTGGATTTTGGCTTGCAATCACACAATTTATAAAATTTACTTTAAAAAAACTCAAGTAACACAAGTTTTACTAACTGTTAGTTTTTTAATGTTACATTTAATATTTCAAATTTAATTATATGCAAACATATTATATATTATTCATATTTATACAGGTTAACACATAAGGAAACATGCAAGAATAAATTTAGCCCGATGTGAGGAACTGGTTCATGAATTAAATTGTATTTGTGTCTGTTTGTTGAACATTATTATATATTAGTATATAATGAGCAACAGACCATTTCCAAAAATATTTCAGTCATGTTATTGCTAAAGCAATCTATGCAGGTTAACTAAAAGCCTGTTTTAATAGGGAACAAAACATACATTTACACACTATAAGAAATTGCAATTTGCAAAAAAAAGTTGATCTGAATCAAACGCAACTTTCATAGAACAATGAATTATCACAGAAAATAAAAACAAGTTTGATTCCACTTAGAAATCAACTTATAACTAAAAATCTGTTATTGTTTTTGTTTTATTATAAACATGATGATTTTCAAGCCTTTATAAATATGGTAAAACATTTTGAGTTGTTATATAATAATCAGGATCTACCACCACTAAAAAAAAAATCCACATAGATCTTTTTCTACACATTAAATACTTCTCAAACCATACTGTTCCATACAAATATGTAAATGAAATTTTAAAAAACCTACCTTATTTACAAAGAGAAAACCTTTGTTTGTTTTTCTCCTGTTTTAGACATTCCATTTACATGTATAATTATTCAGTGACGCATTCAACAGAATCAAAGATAACCTTGTAGTAAATTCAATCATAGATGGAAACTCTTTGATTGTGTTAAACTCTTTAAAGTCATGAGTGGTTGCTACAATAAACATGCCCGTGTCTTCTGCATCAATTATCCATGTATTACAGTTTGCCCATATATTCCAGTTTGACATAGATCTAACTAACCTTTCATTTATAATTTGCTTCTGTAATGATCCTCTCTTCTGTATTTACACAATGCTTATCCAGTACTACAAAGCATGGCCAGAAGTATTGCAAAAGAAACAATACATTAAACTTTGTGTACATTTGACCTTTTTTTCAAATCGCGATTTCGCAAATAAGGGAAAACACTATGCTCTCTATAATGTACTTCATAAAGATAAATGTACAACAATTAACCGACTTTTTCATTTTCAAAATAAAATACATGCTCTTTTGTGCATTTTGTTAAATGTGTAAAGACGTGAAATCGCTTAGACGGCCATATTTGCGAACGCTACAACAGCCCTAGACAATTCGTAACTTTTACATTGGAACTTACGAATTCGTAGCAGGTAGTTGCGTAAGTATTTTTGTATGAAACGCTCGGATTTTCTTACGAACTGCGTAAGTATACTTACGTAAAAAACCGTGCGTACGAACGTTTATGAAACGTGCCTAATATTCATTTATATCAGTTCACATTTATTTTAACGTGAACGTTTAAAATTATACCATACATAAAAATCATACATAAACGACCATGTACTTAGGGCTTCGTCTTAATGTGAATGATGCCACTGATATTGATCGTAGACTAAAATGTAATTATATAATAAATCGCAATTTACCTATTTGCATGTTATCAACTGAAAGTATAAATCAGGGTGCAGGATCACGTGACTTTGTGAGGTTCACAATTAAACGTGTATGGGTGTAAACACACCGGTAAAGCGGCCCATCCACACACAATATCATTGTCAATTTTATTGTCTCAATAATATTGACAGAATTTTTTTTGCCCTCAAGTGATCAAAAATATTTATCAATATTTTGTTCATTTGTACTTCATCAATACATTGACGGTGTCTTCAATATCATTCATTCATATATCATACAGACTAAATATTGATAATATTATTGAAGGGTGCAAGACAGTTGTCCATAAAATTGGCAATGCGTCAATAAATATCAGAGCTTTCTGATTTTCATCAATACATTGACGGTGTCTTCAATATCATCAATTCACTATCAATTTTATTGTCAATCTTCATTATTGACAATAAAATTGACAATGATATTGTGTGTGGATGGGCCGCTTAAGTCATGCTTTTTTTCAAATAACTTTGAAAAAAATCTTAAGAATTTCAGCTAGTTCATAAAACAAAACAGTTTGTTTATGCTGCTTATGGCAATGTAAAATACATCAAAAAATTACTTAATTTAATAAGCCTGTGTTCTTGAATAAAAATTCTTTGTGTACAGCATTAATGTACACGGTTATGCTTCCCGCAACGTAAAAATTTGTTACCGATTTCAGACATATTCAAGGATTTATTCTTAAATCTTAAGATATCGGCACAAACTGCAAGAAAAACTGTCTTTTATGCACTAAAGATTTTTGAAAATGTATTTCAATAACTTGACTATTTGCAAAAATAAATTTCCTAATGGTGTGTTCACATTATGTCCAGCCCGTGTATATTTATAAGTAATTGCACCTTTTAAGCTAATATCAAAAAAATATTTCTACATTATGATTTTCTGTCTTTCAAAGCATTATATTACACATGTATGACCAATAATATAATAAATAATAGAGCAAAATATATAACTAATATTCATAATAAATAATATTATAATATATATGTTGAGTTAAATAATACATTGTCAAAAAGTAAAAAAAGAAAGTAAATATCAGCAAATATGTTCAAACGGGTAGGCGTCTACTAAAAATCTTGTAATAAACTAAAAAAACATTCCAAACGTATATGATATAGATTATTTAATGTATGTAATATAAGATATATTATATATGCTTCAACTGTGTTTTGTCCAGTTTTCAGAAAAAAATGCTGAGAGGATCCTACGGTTTTACTTTAATCAGTAAAAAATAAACAATGGGAATTTGTTCGATCAGCGTGTTGGTAAGAAAATAAAGTTCAAATCTATGCTATTGTTATTTTAACAGCTGAGGAAGATCTTACATCTAACAATCAACCTAATGCATCTAAGCTCATATTGAAAGCAAAATCACAAAAATGCTGCATAAATAAGTATGTGGTTGTAAACTATCATGAGTAGTGCGTGTGGTCGAACAAAAGTAAATTTATAAAGAACATTTAAACCCCCCCCCCCCATTACATTCAATATACTCTAATAACTTAAACCAAAATAGCAACACCACGTTTATGAAACCAATGCCCCGAAGTGGACCTCAGATTGCGTTATCGTCATTTACAATAAAAGTCAACTCTTGCAGTAATCGCTTCTCCCAACGGATTTCTTTATAAGATTATGTGATTGCTGGCTACGGATACACTAGTTCGTATACCTTCGTATAATG
>VMBQ01000657.1:144982-159806 GCA_007657795.1 Dreissena rostriformis
TACGAAGTTATACGACTACATTTTACTGTTACACACAATCGTCAAACTATATGTATTAACATGTTACATAGAAATTGTACTTAACTTAATGTTCGGCCACATCGTCGTTTCACGAACTCGTAAGTTATAACTTATGAATTATACGTACACGAGTATTCCATTTATTTGAAAGTAAATGGTTCAGAGTGTATAACCATGAAGTCATGTCGTTCTTTTTTTGCAATCATCAATCATATCGTTGTGTTACTATTATTCATGCCAGCACTGATAAGTGTTTCAAATTAAATTGCAATTGCTTATGAGATTGATGTGTACACAGGCCATTTGTTTTCTTTGCTGCTAGTTAATTGTTTTAAATCTCTTTTTTTCTGTTGGTAATCGTGAACGAATAAATAGTTTGCCCCCTATGTCATTTATATGCTTACCACATATTGCGATATAATATAAATATTAAACGATAAATAAAAAATATATTGTTAGTACAATTTGCATTGAAATGCATTTTATAAGTATGTTTTATTTATTAACCTAATAATCTAAAAGCGAACGTTCGCCGTTTCTGTCTACATGTCTTATCCGAAGACTTCAAAGTACTTAGTATTATGATTCTCAAAATCAACTGGAATATCATGTTCATGAACGAAGGCCAATTTCACATTTATAGTTTGATCTCAGTTAAAAGACCACTGTCGGGAATATAAACAGGATATACTAGCCTTCCCTAAATGTTATACAGTGCATCGAAATTGAAAATCTGGTCAGAATCACGGTTTTCTGTTGTCCAGTTTTGTAACAGCCGCAGAAAGTGTTAAGATTAATAAATATTCATATAATGTCGTTATGTAATGCTGCCAAGTTTTTGGTTTTTCGTAAATCCAGAATCTGTCAAGTACGTGCCTGAAAAATGAAATGAAAATCGTTGGTACTTTTTTTTCTAACGTTCTACCAAATTGCAACCAAATACAATTTTGACGGATAGCACATTAAGACAAGTTCCAAAAAAAGGGACATTCACAGACGTTATTTTTTCTGTTTGTTTTTAAATCATTTTTAATACACACAATCTCAATAGTTTGTACGTTCGGATATCTTGTATTCCAGGAGGTATGTTTGCTCATTACCAGTTGATGTGGTATGGATTCAACCGGACGAAGAAACAAATTGTCATATATTGTAATAAGGTCAACTTAAAATTCAGCAAACACTATAATAATTAGATTTTTGAAATCCCTCTTCCTATAGTCCCACATATATTCTTTCATAAAAGTAAGCGTTGTTGTAGATTGCATTAAACGTACAACACTGAAAAATTGTACTTGTGCATTTTCGAATATGTGTTTTGTCGTGTGCATCAGAAGCAAAATTTGAAAAAAGACATAAACAATAAGTCTCTTAGAAAATATGAATCCTCTGTGTTAATTTTCTGTCTGACCCTGGGGCGAACCCACATTTGTTTGTCTCAATCATGGGCGAACAAACCCGGAGGTTCCCAATTAAGGAAACGTTTCAAATTCCGTGTGGTGGTTTTTTTTCTTGTTATAAATGGAAATGTGTGTGGCATGAAATAAGTAATAATTGAAAAGATACAATGGAGAAATGTTTGCGTTATTGCATTCGCGATTTAAATTGTTATGTAAATCATGTTAAATATTGCTATTGTAAGTAAACAAACCACAGAACAAAAGAAAGCATGTCTCGACATAATATTTGCTTATTATGAGCATTGTTTACTATAGAAAGTTCAAATGATCGTTTGTTTACATTGAAATCCTAGCAAAATGTGTAAATAATACTATATACGTTGTTCTGGTTTTTAAATATGTTATTACTCAATATGTAGATTTATATAACAGATAAGAAGTGCAAGTGCATATATATATTCTACACATAAGCACACTGTCTGTGTTTATGTTTTAGAAAGCCTTAATCTGCAGCAGCTGCATGCGAACTGTAGCATCCTTGTTCGGGTATAGAAAAATAAACCAATTCGTAAGCCAAAAGAAATGTCATTATGTTTAACTATATTAAATTATTGTGTGTACGTCTTGCATATGAATGGATAGCCGGTGTATGCTTTTGGCGAATTGAGATTGGCATGATTTGTTGTTTTATGATTGCGAATGGAGTGATGCGCAATGCCAGTTGCTTTGTTTCGTATGCCAATTGCTCATTGGTTTCTTTTTTGAAGAAATTAGCAAATGTCAATCAGTAATAATAAAATAAATATCTGTCACTAAACATAGGATTTCTATCAGTAAACAATACGCATCTGGCATATAGAAATGTGCAATAACAGAACTTGCATAACCAACTAGCAATTGGCAATTAGCAACCGGCACTCCATACGTATGCATATTTATTACTATACAATCAGTGTTCATTATAGCAATAGCCAACATTTCAACGCAAAATGTGGTCTGGTAATATAGATTTAACGAGATACAAAATGCTCGTTTTTTGTGGCAGAATATATTCCATTTTAAATTCCCGCAACGTCGATATCTTTTCATACGATACACAAACACTAACATGTTACATAAACATGTGTATAATATATTGTCCCACAAAAAAAAAAACACTAAAAAGATCATTTTGTATAATTTTATTGTTACATCTATGTTACCAGACCACATCTAGCGTTGAACTTTTTGCTATTCATATAAGGAACACTGATTTTTTATAGGTTATCTTTTAACGAAATATGTTACGAAGTATTCTTTGAATTTGAGTGCTAATGGGGCTCTTATGTTTATGTTGTACATATCGTCCTGTATCGTATATGCAATACGTCACTTGTCTTTAAAAAGACTACTGCAGGCAACTTTAATTTCTCTGCAGACAATGTCTCTGCAGTTTTTTATCTATGATAAAGTACATTACACTAGTAGTCTGTGCTCTACGGCGTTAAATTAAAACAGTCCGCAAATGCATTGAAAAACCTCATAGAAATTGTGAAATTTAACATTCCTTAGTTGAGGACTTTTAGAAGAACAATATAATATGTTTAAAACTTGTGGTTCACATGCGTATATCTTTCTTTATTACTTCAACTAATATTGAAACTGTATCAGGGAATTACCGTTATAGTATGGACTCTTTTCTGTTAAGGTTTGTCTCGTAATTCTTAGTGGACAAATCAGAAAAAAAAACAGTTTTAGAAATACCAAGAGAGAAAAGCGCGACCGAGTTTTGTACATTCATATTAAGACTAATAAATCAACAAAAGAGTGGCGAACGAGATGAACGAATTCCAGTTTTACATTAATTATTTAGTAACAGAACGACATCGCTTGACTTTTTCAACGACATTTATCAGATTTTATTAAATTCCCTAGTGCGTTCAAATGCTCAGTAATACATCAATGAGGCAATAAAACACTGTGATATCGCTCATGAGTATGGATCAAATCTCAAGAGAAAACCCACAGACAAAGATATGGTATGAATATGGACGGACAGAAATGTTTTTTTCGGACGTTCAACTGAATACTAGTAGGCCTCCTTCGTGTAAAGAACGCATGCTCGCTTGTCAAAATAATAATATAATTATTAATTTCCTATATATTACCCTTTGGATGTCTTGCTAGCGATAATGGGCGCCATCAATTAATAGCAGTTACATGCATTGCCCATTCAAACATCAGCAAAACCATACCAGTTACAGAGCAGTGATGATTGTGAATCGAACAATTGATGTGAGAGCGCATACACAAATGATGCCAGAGCGCAGAATAGAGGCGCGACATTATTTAACAGTCGACAAAAATGACATGAATGTGCAATTGCAAAGTCTCTTAATGTCAGTTAAAATTAGTGATCGTATCAAATTGACCTGGGTTTAGTTTTATTGTTTAAGTTTATTATGTAACAGAGATGTGTCGTTATGGAATTAAAAACAAACTGGAGACAACCCATGCGCAATCATATTTATTGGAAATTGTCTACTAAAATATGTATATAATGAATGCATTTTATTTGCTTTTCCAAATTGTAAACACGTATTAATTTGTATTCACTTTTATAGTGAGTCATTCAGATCACACTATACGTCTACGTTTTGTTCTTACAGTCCGTTGAATTTCAATAATTACATAAGTTAGCATATAAAAAATCGAGTACCACCAAATTAAGTGCTGCTTCTTTCGTGTCCACAATTAAAATTGAAGTTTATGCCCTGCTAATTAGTACTTTATTATTGCATACACGCGAATATTGCTTTTTGTTGTGTATTGATAATTTTATATTGAAATATTAATAATTTTATATTGCAAAAGTAATAGCACTATTGTTAAGTATGAGAAAGAAGTAAATGGAAAATTATGTAAGACAACACAATATAATGCCATTCTTATTTTGTCCATTTATTGTTAAAGATGTATTACCATTGCTTATTATGTTAATGTAGATCCTTTTAGCTGTGCTACCTTAATACTACACATTCATGTTTGTAAGTTCATATTCACTTTAACGTTAACGCGTTAAAATTATACTGTTCTTAAAAATTTAGATATGTATGAATGTTCCAAAAAGTTGCCTCATACGATACAAAAGCTTTCGCACCAACCAGAACATATACGACAATATACTACTGGCGTCACCTCACTATGAACGATGTTACTAACATGTATTGTAGACTGAAAAGCCATGATGTAATTAAACGGAATTTACCTGTATGCTATCAACTGAAATTATTTGTTTTATTTCACTTCTTTAACAATATTTGTTAATAAATATATATATTCAGTGATATACAGTGTTATATCTCAAACAGATCAAAAATAATTCAGTTAGTGTCGATACGTCATTGAAAAGCATATGATAACACTTTGAAGTTTTCAAATTTTAAGAAAAGTGGCTGAAAGGATCATGCCGTTTTACTTCCATCAGTCAATTTGTTTAACCAATTGGAATTAATGCTGGTCAGTGTGTTGCACAGAAGATCTAGTCCAAATGTTGTTTTTTTAACAGCTGCTGAATATGTTTTACCTAACAATCAATTTAACGCACCCAGCTCATTATGAAACCAATACAACAATCCTTGCTGTAAGCAGGGGTGCCGTAGTGGAAAATCAAATTGAAATCAAAGCCATATCAATAAAACAACTATAACAGTGTGTGTTACATTATGTGAACAGTGCAGTATGTGGAAGTAAATAAACATGTGTACTTTTTAAGTATGAACAAACAAACAAGTATGTTTTTATAATTCAATATACCCTTATTATATTAAGTATACCCAAACTAGTTTAACCATAATAGCAACAAAGCATAAATTAAACCAATTCTTCGAAAGTGGTGTTTAGATTGTGTTATCGTCATTTCAAATAAAAGTCAATTCTTGCAGTGTTCGCGTGTCCCAACGGATTTCTTATTATACGATTATCTGATTGCTGGTTTAGGAAATACAATTGTATAAGGTCCAACAGTTGAGCTGTTCAAAATGATGTAACACCATGCGACTGGGGCTAGCAACTTATAAATTAAGGTTAATACGTATATAAAAGCGATAATAAACAGCAACGAATGTGATTTCATACGTATGTATTTGTTTGACAAATATGATATACATTTATTTTTGTATGTTGAGCAATCGTTAATTTAAAAAGAACGACATTCGCGAAAACCAATGGCATCATTTGCATGGCATATAATTCGTTAGTTTTCATCCTTATATTATGAGTGAGGGTACTTTATTTAAATTTGTATAAAGTAGCGTTTCATAGGTGTTCATTATAAAAGTTTTTCAGACGTTGTCTTCACATTTTAAGTAGTTTTTGCGTATACACATGTATTAGTCTGTTGTTCGATTTGGTTTATAATTGGCATTGATAAATTTATCAAACAAATCACAGCACTCACCATGAATCCACAAAACACAAATCGGCTATTAGCAAATTGCTTCTGTTAAACATTAAGCAGTGAGTATAGACCTTGGGATGGCATCGAATTTAGCATAAACACGGTTTAGGAGATGTCATCTCTTGAAAGCACAATATTGACGCCACACGTACCACACACGACGCGTCGACGGATCCCATATAGCAACCCAGCACAATGGCTCCGAGCTCCGGTAACTAATAAAAAACTATTATGGTATGCCCATGTATACGATATTAATTTAAATAGCATTAAAGTTTAAAAACAATCAGAAAAAATATGTTGTATTCGTGTTTATATACAACGGGCATAAACAAACATACAATGTAAATATGTACTTAAATTCAAGTTTGAATTTGTGTTGTCATTTGTTCTTGCCCTGCGTATAAATATATGGCGAGTGCAAACGTATTTTAAATAAATTACCATTCAGTCAGGTGATAAAAATCATCTGTTGTGGATAAAGCAGGATTTTCATTCTTTTTTCTTTTTATTTGATACCTAACAAATACATGATCACCTTCTTTCAGATAGCAACGATTTCAAAAGTGTAATAACTTATTTTATAAACTTTTAACAGCTGCTTTAAGATATTCATAGACATGGTATATACTGTTTAGGCTACAAAATATATACACATTACGGAATGCAAGTGCATAGGGCTTTTAAAATTGTCCATAGTATACCTGTATACGCCTTGACGCTGCTGAAAAAGTCGTTGTTTGATAAAAACACTCAGCTGTAACTCGTAATAAGCGGAACACAAATTTGCTTTAAAATTATTGCTTCTTTCGATCAAAAAGGCTTGGACATTGCCCTGCTCCGGAAGTTATAATATATAATGATTTAATTCCGTGAGTAGGTTTTGTACCAGGAACTGGAACCAAGAATTATTGAAAAAATAAAAGTAGCTTACAATAGGACTTAGAATATAATGTATGCTGTAATGTTTTCTTTACCGTATTGTACAAGGTCAAAGGCACAAACATATATAGAATTTAAATTATATCAAGCACATTATGTGCGTTCTGATTTGCTGTTTTAACCACTTTCTTAAGAGGTTCTTGAGTGTTCACGACAAGATGCAGATTGACCATTATTTCATTAATCTGAATAATGGACTCACTCAAAGTATGCCATTCAAATTGCTTATTTGATCAGTAATTGTTTCCGACAGTTTTGTGTTTTGCAAGAATTGGTTTGAAACTGATAGGGCAATATTTCACATAATCTGCCGAGAGTGACACTTAAATGGAATTCCATATTAGTATGATATGACCGCAATTCCGTCGTTCTGTCTCAAAGCAAAGAGGAAAGACAAAACAGAACAAAAACGGAGGGACTGTATATATTTTTCGGTGATACGACATATGATGCATACAGAAAGATTTTCCTCAAACATAACACCAGCGTATCTTATTTAAATAAATTTAAATATATTCAACTTACTACATTAATATCTGCGTTGTGTACGACACCACGCAAATTGACCAGTGGTTCATAAATCTGAATAATGAACACATGCAAATGATGCAATTCAAAGTGTTCGTTTGACTAGTAATTTGTTTAGATGAATTGTGTTAAAACTACTACGCCAATATTTCAAATAATATGCCACCAGTGACATTTTAATGTCTGTCCATATTACCCTGATATGACCGCAGTCGCGTCGTTCTGTCCCAAAGCAAAGAGTCATGACAGAAGCGAACACAATCGAAAAGATTGTATATATAGTTTGAAGATACTGCATATAATCCATAAGAAAGTGATCGCATGTGCAAATGCATCTGTGATACATGTTCAAACGTCAATTTTCTACTCACAAATTAAGCAATATTACAGAAGTAATAGGTTTGTTATAGATACAATACCAGTTTTCATATCCAACTGTAACAGAAGTGTTGTCTTAGTTTTGAAATGTGTTTTTGTATAGCCATACTTATGTATACCCATGATGCCCGATCTGCTTTGTAATGACGAGCACGTCAGTAACTTGATATCATCCAATATTTTAATATTTTGTAAAATATTGCTTAAATCGTACGTCGTAGCATCGTCATATTTTTGGGTAGATAATTTGTCTTACTAAAGAAATACATCGTACAACTTTTGCAGTATAGCATTTCAAAGTAATTTTATTGGGAAGATAAGGTAAACTGCAGATAACTACAATTTACTTTCACACACAATGATTCAAACGATCTGGATTAACATGTTACTTTTAACTTGTATTTAAACACTAAATTTGCGGCAACCTTGTCATTACACGAGCTCGTAAAATTTAACTTATTAATGGTACGTACATGTGCATTTGATTTATTGGAGGGTGAATGGTGCAGAATGTATGGCCATAAAGTCCTGTCGTTCTGATTTTCAAATCATCAATCATTTCGTTGTTTTTACTAATAGTATTACTAGCACTTTTATGATTGGGAAATTGGATCCACAAAAAATAGGAATTCGAAAACCCGTCAGCTTTGTCAGACTTGATAAAAGTGACAATACGCAGTCATGAGACGTCCAGCACCGATATGACGAACACAAACTACATAAAACAAGAGCTTTGTCACAAACGTGTCTAATACGCCCGCACTGTTCTGTAAGCTGTGTTTAATGTTTAGGTATAGCTTTGTAAAACATGTGACTCATATCCCCGCACCGATTTGTCAGATACGTTCAATGGCGAGGTATAGTTTTGCCACAAACTTGACTAAATCCTCCACACTGATTTATGCGGTATGTTCAATGGCAAGCATGGGCTAATAACTCAATGTACAAGTGTAGATCACTTGAGACGATGGAAGTGTATTGCACATAAACACTTTATGGTGATGAAATATTTGAAGTGTCAATTAAATCGCTTCTAAAATGTGGAAGTACTTAACTCCCCAAACGTATAACGTTTATGAGGACAAACCGAAGGACCGTCCAAAACACAATAAAACCCGATAACACAAGAAGGCGCGTTTTTATCAGATCGGATTGGTTTGTTTTAAACTTCACAGAATCGGAACATATTCGGTATTCCATAAGTTGTATTTTCATACCCAGTTAATTTGGAAAGAGCAAACCAAACACAATTCTTCTCGCCAATGTCCGTTTAAGAAAAAAAACGAACATTTCAAAGATGCATAATATATCTCAAAAAGAATCTACAAACGTGTTTATATTCAATAATAAATTATGAAATATATCAATTTAAAGCAATTCTATAAGATCAGCACACATACACTGTAATTACAGTCCATTATAATACATGTATTATTGCACATTCGCAAAAGGAAACAAAAAACGCAAAAACATATCCTGTATATAATATACATAATATACAATTAAATACTTCAAATTTTATAATGCCAACCGTTTCAGATATAAAAAATGCATATGTTTTATATAACTGTATTGTTTTGTCGCGTGTGTTTTTTAATAATTTATCAGACTACCCCATCTTTAACAATTGTGCATATTTAATGAATCAAAACGTTTATCTTCCACATATTCATTTAATATAATTAATCATGTACATTAGCTAACTCGTGTGAAGTCCATGATGTAAGGTTTCGAGTCGCCCTTCTCCAGCTCGACTATGACGTCACGAAGGCCCAGCTGTTTGGCCAGACGGTGGTGTACCTTGACATCCTTGCAGTACTGCAGTAACTTCTTCACGTTACTAGGGGCTTGTGGGGACTTCTCCGTGCACTGGTGATATCTAACGTGTAATATGTAATTTGTTGTAAACCATTGAACAATAAAATGTACTACAATTCGTTTTTACTAAAAAAGTTATTTAAATCTGTAGTTTTGTTAATATGGAATATGACATGTTGTCGCTTTCTTTGTATTTTGTCATCTTTGTATATTAATTCAAATGCATTGAGTATTATTTTTGCATATGCTAATAACGATATGATTGGTCTTTCCTTTATATTTAACATAGATACTCCTACATAAAAATTGCTTTATTGTAATCAATAACATTAACAAACAGGATATTGGAGTGATACTGATGAACTTTAAAGATCGGCAATTAATTGTACAATAAAAAATATCAAAGGATGATAATATTAGCATTAGAAATAAAATATTAATAGTAACAAAGATTGTAATAAGAATAATAATTATTATTATGAATTATCATCGTCATAATGATCATCATGATTATTATTTTTCATTACTTAATTATTACTTTTAAGTGATTTCATTAATATTATTCAATAAACACTTTTTTACAAAACATTCTCCTCACCTTTCCACTGCATCCTCTATGAGTTGGGATGTGAGTCTCACATGTGCCCGCATCTCCTGCAGGTACTTCATGTCTCCCCTGTTGATCACATGATTACACACGGCCTGGGGCCAGCACTCACGCTGCTGATAAGCCTCGCTGATTATATACGCCTGGAAGGAATCAATTTAAGTGTTGATGTGTAAGACGCGTATTAGGTTCAATTATTAAAATGATTCAATGCAATAACAGCATTAAAGTATTCAATGTAACCATGATTATGCCTTGCTGATTATGGACTTCCTGGAAGGAATTAATGTAGGTGTGGAATAAGATGACTGTATAAAGAATTGAAATGATCAAATGAATGGATTAAAAGTAAGAAAGACAGTATAGGTATTCAATATTCTCATGTTACGCACAATGAATTCGCACAATGAATTCGCACAATGATAATGTATGCCTGTACAGATTCAATGCAGGTGTGGAATTAAGTTACTTAAATAACATTTAAAATAAACTGATTCAATGCAAGAATAATATATTTTACAATCAACATTTGCTTAAAACTTTAGCGCCCATTTAGACCAGGAGACTCAAAACCTAACACTACCTCGGTGAACATGGGATGTTCAGCAATCAGAGTGTTGGCTCCAGCCCTGCTCAGATTGAGGAGCTGTTTCCGGCTGGATAGGTACTTGATCTGTAAGGCCACCAGCCTGGCCTTGCGAATACAGGCCTGGCCATGGCGCAGGCAGCTGTCCTTGACATAGCTTTCGGCAGCCTCAGAGAGAAACTGAGCCGTTTGCTCTAGTATGAACTTGTCTTCGTCACAGTTTTCTGATCAATAAAAGCAATGTATTTCTCATATTAATATAAGCTTTTGATTTGTTTATGTAAAACGAAGAAAAAAATATAGTGTGTTTGTATAGACTGAGGATAGCATTTGGTTAAATATAATGTAGCATAAATTAACATGGGTACCAGGGACAAAAAAGGGCAGACTTCTTCGATGTGGACTTGCCTTTATCAGTTCACGGGCAGATAAAGCATTGCAAGTAATGTATGTATCTTACTTTGTCTTGTGTTTAAAGAAGCAAATTTAGTATATAAATCACTTGTGATAATTTTATCAAGTTACTTCTGATTAGTTTGGTTTACTGAAAAAATCCTTAACACTTTTAAATACATTTAAAAAAACTTGACTAAGCACCCACTCATTTTCTGTAACCAAAACTTGAAAATCATCTATCTGAGTTTTAAAAAGAGGTCCATTATACTAAACAGCCCCAATACATATTGGTATAAACTTAAAGATGTCAAGCCGTTTGTTTGCCTTCTGCTAGATTAAAAGTGTGCCAAATAATCTGCTAATCCGTCACTCAAAATACACAGTTCCCCATAAGAGCAATAAATATTGATGACTTATCCATACCTATTGGTCTAGACTTGAACATATCCAGTCGTTTGTTTGCCTTCTGCTCCAGTAGCTGTGCTATCTCACGGTACATCATGAACTTGAGTGCCACCATGGTATACGTGTCAGTGTCCCCAGGGTGGTAGCGCTTCAGGTAATCCAAGATTGCCGTCTTGAGCTTTGTCTCCTGGAGGTAATATTGAGTACAAGTATAAAGTCGCATTGGGAACATACAGATTAGAATTAGACATGAAAGAAGCTATCAGCCACATGAAAGAAGCTATCAGTCACTTGATGGAAATTCCCTAACCTAAGTGTCTCTATATTCAGTGTCCAATGATTTTCAGTGTCCCTATTCCATACTGAACCTAAATACGTAAATGTCCATAACGTTCCAACTGAAACTTGTCAGTTGCCAATGATATTTAAAGACCATGGATTATTTAGCAAAAATGAATAAATCATATTCCAGTGCTAAAATAACTAATTGTGGTTATACTTAAATACTGGACATCCTTGCTTAGGGTTTAGGTAAAGATTGTAAAGATTTTTACAAATAGTACCTTTTCCATTCCCTTTCCCAGTAGAAGCTCAAACTGGTGACTCTGTTGTAACGCATCAAATATGTAGGTCATTTCGTTGTACCTTCCAACCCCTATGAGCAGACGAGTCTGTAGAGTACAAACAAAGGATTTTTAAATATTAACATAATAATGATTTACTATGGATTGGACAATTGTTCACTAATTGATTTATTATTTAGTAATTATTATTCACTATTATTATAAATATATTTGATATTTTTCTATAAACATTTCAATACAAATTGTTGCATTTGTAGTAATGTATTTCTATCAACACTTTTTATTTCATATGGATTATTGCATAACTGGGTAATTCTGATACACGTTTATATGTAATTTCAGTCAAGACTTTCTTAAGAGCAATAAATACCCATGCATCTGTTTAACAGTGCAAGTAACAGATACATGTACACATCATTTCCGTTTGCATTAACCCTTTGCATGCTGGGAAATTTGTGGTCTGCTTAAATGTCGTCTGCTGAATTTCTCAAATTAGCATTTTCTTCGATTTTTTGTCAAATAATACTATCAGAATAGCAAACAGTTTGGATCCTGATGAGACGCCACGTTCTGTGGTGTCTCATCTGGATCCAAACTGTTTGCAAAGGCCTTTATAATTCAGTTCCAGTGCTAAAAGGGTTAAGTGGTGTACAAAAATAATAAAATATATGAATAAATAAGCATAATAAGGTATCCTCCCGATAGAAAAACAGCAACATTTTTATAACAGTATGTTTTGGTTTACATTTATCTATGTCTACATGTGTTATTTCACATTATGCAGAGAATGAGTGGGGATTTCAGTAAAAATAAAACACATGGCTTGATAGGACATGTGTTTATTTAGTTGTTATGTATGTGAATAACCTCATTGTCAGTGTAAAATGTAAACAGAAGCTTTCTTGAACAACAACAACAAATCAATTAACTTCACCAAATATGAAATCATTTCAGATTTTATATCTTTTTATAATAATGTTCCAAACAAAATTACCAAAAGCCCTCTTGATCTAATTTGTTGATTCAAAGTAGCGGAATGGGCATAATGACCTTACACTATTTGAAATATATAGAAAAACTAAAGAGCAAACAAACACAGCACATATCGTGTACCATAAGCTGGAACTCTGATGCTGCCAGCAGGTGAGAGGTGAGGATTCGAGAGGCCCGCAGGATGGTGGATATGCCTTCCATATCACAGGAGGCTGTATAACACTCATGGGCCCGTATCAACAACTCTGTTTGTAGGGTCAACACTGCAAGGAGAGTGTGGTTAAAGGTTTATATGCATTCCAATGCTTTAACAATCAATAATGAAAAAAAAAGTGTCAATAGAAAACACAATCTCAATTTAATACTATGGGTAAGTTAGCAGAAACAGTTTTTCTATTTGTAGTAACAGTAACCTTGACCTGTCTGGCATCAAATGCAACTGCAACCTAGGTCTGAAAGTAAGCTGCCTACACACACAATACATACATCCAAACTCACAAAAATGAGCAAGCAAACTCTGTTTCCTATAACCCTTTGAGTGCTGGAACCGGATTTTGAAGGTTTTTGCAAACAGTTTGGATCCAGATGAGACGCCACAGAACGTGGCGTCTCATCAGGATCCAAACTGTTTGCTATTCTGATAGTATTTTTTGGAAAAAAATCAAAGAAAATGCTAATTTTAGAAATTTAGCAGACAACATTTTAGCAGACGACAAATTTCCCAGCATGCAAAGGGATAATGATAAAAGTGACATTGACCTACCTAGCCTCAAATACAAGCAGCTAGATCTCCGTCCTATATCTACAGATTCAACAAAATTGGTCAATGAAATATAAAGTTAAAGACAAGAAACCACCTGTTTGATGCCACCAAGCTACCGCCTGACAGCCTAAGCTACCCAATCTAATAAAAAGGATTTAAAAAAAAACAAAACAGTTTTCACAATTAAGTTTAACACACTTTATAGGACATGAGTAAATGTCAACAGATTGCAATGTTGTTCTAACACACAATTAAAGACAGAGAGTTTATCAAACTCTTCAAATAAGATTATATCTTGATTATTTGTTTACATTTTAATTGCATAGAAATCAAGAGTCTACTGAAGACCCTTTTAAACATGTTTTCTAAGAAATGAAAAAAGAGCATTTCAATGTTCCCAAAGGATTCAAACTTGGGAAACCCGGGTCACAATGTTTACAATATCAGCATCAAAGCAGTAAAATCCATTACACTACTATGGCCATAATATTAGACTTGCTTTAAAAACACAGGGCTTAATGCATGTGTGAAAAGTGTCGTCCCAAATTAGCCTGTGCAGTCCGCACAGGCTAATCAAAGACGACACTCTACGCTGTTATGGTATTTTTCATTTAGAGTACGTCTCTTCTTTGGGGACTGCACAGGCTAATCTGGGACGATTCTTTATGCACATGAACAAGGCTACAATATTATCCACCTTTGTCTGATGTGTCCTCAAGCGGTAATGCCATAGCAGCAACGGCCTCAACCAGTCTATTGCCAAGCAAGGAGGGGTCGGTGCAGAGTCTAACCACCTGTTGGAAGTCCGTTGTGCTGTCATGGGGATCGAAAAACATCTCCTGGTCACCTGACTTCACGTCGCCGAGGGTGACATGATAGCTTTGAAGAATGGCATCAGCCAGGAATCCTGCCACCTGTGCACCCACAGACACAGATGTTTATGAGCATCCTTCTGAGAAAACTGG